>JBCEWC010016505.1:0-13077 GCA_038996855.1 Solanum aculeatissimum | reverse complement strand
CTTGATATTAGGGATTAAGATTCACAAAACTCCTCAAGGTCTAGCATTGTCTCAATCTCATTATATCAGAATGGTACAAAAAAAATCTAAGTACTTGAACTATAAAACTGCAAAACCCCAATTGATTTAAACCTTGATCTTGCTAAGAATAAACGTGAAAGTCAGTCTCAATTGGATTATGCAAGAGTGTTGGGAAGTTTGATGTACATCATGAATTGTATGCGATCAAACATAGCTTGTGCTCTAAGTAAATTATGTTTGTATACAAGTAATCCCAACCAAAATCATTGGATGGCAATGAAACACGTTTTGGGGTATTTAGAACACACTCAAATTTTTGCTTTACATTATAATAAGTATCCAACAGTTGTTGAATGTTATAGTGATGCAAACTGGATTAGTGGGTCAACTAAAACTAAGTTCACAAGTGGATATATCTTTACTATTGGTAGAGGAGCAATATCATGGAAATCATCCAAACAAATATGTATAGCTCGATATACAATGAATGCTAAATTCATAGCCTTAGACAAGGCTGGTGAAGAAGTTGAATGACTCCAAAATTTCTTAGAAGATATTCCATTTTTGCCCAAACCAATGGCTTCTATATACATACATTGTGATAGTCAAGCAACAATAGGAAGAGCTGGGAGCAATATGTATAACGGTAAGTCTTGTCATATACGCCAAAATACACAGTACCGTTAGACAACTACTCTCTAGTGGAATCATCACAATTGACTATGTGAAGTCAAAGGATAATGTGTCAGATCCACTTACAAAAGGCCTAACTAGAGAGGGAGTTGAGAGATCATCAAAGGGAATGAGACTATGACCGAGGACAAATTATCATGACGGTAACTCTACCTATAAGACTGGAGATCGTAAGATCTAGGTTCAAGGAAATCAAACAAAGTCATTGATAACGGTTCAACATTGTCACAACTATGATAAGGTTCATTCTCATGATGAGACAATGCTAAAAAACAAGGATAAGGTAATATGACCTTTTAATGGTTTCTAAGTTTGATACAACGTATATCAAATACTGTATCTATAGGATAACACATCTAGAAATCACCTATGTAAGTGTGAAGTGTAAGCCGCTTCAAGGAGAATCCGGTAAGGCCAGTTCACTATGCACTTATCAACTAGGAAGTGTTCATGGTTAAAACAAACAAAACAATGAGAACTAAAACCAGTTAAAGGGTTAGTTTTGTGACTTATGTTGTCTAGGTGTATGAAAAAGGTCGAAGGTTCAAAGATATCACATCTACCGATTGACAGAGTATATCCGATATAAGCTCACTATTGAAAGTTCAAAGGAAAACCTACTTATTCAGATGCAATTAACTCTTGTTTATGGATCACATATGTTTTTTTCATGCATATATTTTAACCAATGGTCATTTTCCATTCATGTGGGAGATTTTTGGGTCTAAGTAATAAGTGTGAATTGAGAAATGAAGATGGAAAGATAAAGGAAAAATATGGGGGAACCAAGTAAAGGGAAATGAAGAGTCATTCCTCCCTCATCTAAAAAATAGAGGAAAGGTGGTCTCCTTATATTAGAAAATACTTCCTCTAACTCTTAAAGAGTCAAGTAAAGGGGACTCCCTCGCGCCGCCGTCGTCGTTGCTTGCTCGGATCGGCTTTGGCTTTGGCTTTGGCAAATGATGTGATTGATTGATATATTTTTTGGACAAAATTTATTTAATCAATCTTCCTTTTCTAATATCTGTGAATTATGAAGTAACTAATAGTTAGTTAGTTTAACAAACTTTTAATTTTTGTACGTAAAATTTCTTAGAACAGACACATTTGTTCCCAATCGATACCATGCCTATTCTGAACAGATGAGTCTGTTTTGAACAAGCAGATTCACACCCAATACTCCTTATAAATGGAGACTCGTTCTGTGTTTTCAGACATCGAAAATTTTTTCTTCTTCTACATATATTTTCTTACAAAATTCAAGTTTGTGTGAAGTCATTGCTGGTTCTTGAGTTCACTGAAAATTACTAAGTTTGAGGTACCACTACTCTGTAATTGCTAATCTGATTTATCCTGGGAAGAAGTAATCCACAAACCCCGAGTACAGTAAGGGAATTAAATTCCTTAAGCGCACACAGTGAATTATGTGGACTCAGATTGTTGAACGTTTCTTAAATTCTTTCTTTTCCGTTGCTAATACTATACGGGGATAACATATTTTATTATTAAAATAAAATATTAAGTGCATACGTTAGTAGGTATAAATTGTGATGGAAATGAGTTTTTGTTCTTGTAACTTATATGACTATTAGTTCTTGTAACTCTTATAGTCATTAGTTCCTTGTAACTTATATGACCATTAGTGTCTTGTAACTCATGTAACCACTAAGATATAATTCCTCCATTTATTTACCTACATTACTATCCACATTAATCTTACTCAAGACAAGGATAAATTCTCACCTTTAAATAGTGATGTTTCTTCCTTTGTGGAAAATACAATACATGGAGAGAAAAATATGAAGTGTGGATAAATATTGTAGTGCATAATGAAATTAGTGTGGTGAAAGAGAGAGTTGAGAGAAAGAAGAAATTTTAACTCTTTAATTATATTCATTGTATAAAAGAGAGTATTTGTATGTTGAAGAAGGTGTTTTTGTGTGGAGCTTTGAACTCTTCAACTAATCAGAAGTTGTTTGAGTCATACAACATTGTTGGGTTGTTGTATCCTGGAGGGGACAAGTCAAGAGATGTACTGCTAGATCGGTGTGGGTTATGTCGCAGTGGACTTGAATCTCCTTAAAGAGAGCAAGATATACGCGCCTCATCTTGAATGAAGTTTTATTCAATTTTGTTATTTTATTTTCAACTGTAATTTATTGATTTGTGGTATATTGCACCAACAAAATGCATAAGTAAGTTAGCATGATGTTGGTGCAGAGAGTTGTTTGATAGAGCATAGCCTATGAGTTGACCAAATCAGCATAACCCTTTGCCTAATCATTTTTTGCAACGGTGTTTTCACCATTGTTGACTGTAACTCAATAAGCCTCAACAACAGTTTAAACAAATTCTAAACCATTACCAGCAAAATTAACATTATCAATTTTTTCACTATTGTTTAACCAACCTCAATAATAATTTCAATAAAATTTGGACCAACACCAGCAGAGTTAACATTATTAGTGCTCTTAGGATTCAGTGTCAAGGTATCTATAAGATTTCTCCTGAAAGTAAGTAGAGTACTCTTCTTTTCAAGTCTTTTGCTCTCTCTCCATTGTTGACAATACCTAAACCAGCCTCATCGACAGTTTTAATAATTTTCAAATAATCACCAATAGAATTAACATCATCCACAACACAAGATGAGGATAATTACGATGGTTCAGGGAATGCATCCATACAATCATTTTTCTTTCATTGTGTTTCATCTATGATATATTTCATTTTGAATTCTTCTGTCACCTTTAAATAAGCTTTCAAAGACACTTCCTCGTGAATGTCCTTCCACTTACTATTACATAAGGTGAAAAAACATTCATTCAAATACAATCCAACCTCAGGCGCCAAGGAAAGTTTGATGTTGACATCCCTTTGGAATCATTTAACCAGAATTATGGTTCGTTGTTACATCAAACTAATAGAAATGAGCTTTTGTATTTTCAGTAACTTAAACAACTATACCACAAATTCAATAAGATGATGATCAAAATATTTGAATTTGCACATTTTACAAAATTGAATTCCCACTTCTATTATAAATAAAAGAGATATGCTAAAATGATATGCTTTTACATGCATGTTTGCTTCCATTAAACCAGGTATAACTTTCTTTAAATCACATATATAACTAGAACTGATGTCCGAAGTAAAACATGATATTAATATCTAGCAACAAACTTTATTATGCCCTTTAATTTTAAAATATCATTATATTATTATAGAAACAAAAGATGAGACAGAGAAAAGCTACTTTGTAGACAGGTCATACATATGAGACGTATGAAAATCATTAAACTTATTCATTGCAACATCATCTATTTAGAGTACCATACCCTAAAACATTGTGAGTTGTTAATTGAGAAGTGTAAAAATAGTGAAGTCGCATTGCAATTAAAATCTGTTTATCTTTCTTCTTTTGGTGCCTTGGAATTGATTAAGTGTGTCACTTTTGATTTGAAAGGATTTAGGAATGGTATAAGTGGTGCATTTTAGTTGAGAAGGCAAATTACATGAGTAGAGGCTCATGTTACAATATCCGACTTTTAAGAGAAACAGTGTTTCAGTTCTTTACGGCACTTTAGAAAATTATGGGCGTGACTTTTTACTATCGGGAAAAATTTGAGAAAATGATAAATTTAAAGTAATTTGTTAGGGTGTCATGTTGGTGGGTTTAACATTCTTTTACACACACCTATAATATATATATGTATGGTGTGTGTATATGTATATATATATATATATATAAGATTTATATCTATCTATTTATATTATATTAAAAACATGAAAAGTTCATAAAAATATTCATTGAACTTTTTATTCTTTATTAAAAGACTC
The DNA here is from genome assembly GCA_038996855.1 of Solanum aculeatissimum. NCBI lineage: Eukaryota > Viridiplantae > Streptophyta > Magnoliopsida > Solanales > Solanaceae > Solanum > Solanum aculeatissimum. The sequence goes on along the minus strand of JBCEWC010016505.1, from coordinate 8,526 downwards.
TATAATAAATAAAATTGTCATACATTATTTTCATAATATTTTAAACTTCAAAAAACTAACTAAAATTTTGACCATTAAATCTTTCTTTATTTGAATTATGTGGAGTGTTAATTGTTGAGACTCTAAAACAAATATTATCCCTAATCGTAAGAGTATAACATTTTTGTTCTATTTGCAAGACAACATTTACCAGATAGGGCACTTTGAAAGAATTATCAAAATGGAAACGTTACTATACATTGTTACTTCATTAAAAGTGACGGTTTATACTTACTAAATATTTTATTTATATTTGTCCTAATATTTTATGTATAATTTAAATTTTCTGATAGCTAAAAGGGTGTACATGAAGGTGAGTAATTATTAATACACCAAATAATTATTAGTGCACGTATGTTAGGATGAAGGGAGTAATTCATTTTAAGGTTTATATTATTTTCTTTGTTTTGAATGAAGGAAGTAATTACTAGCGCTTATATATTCGGAAGGAGTAATTATTACTGTTTCTATTTTCTTTATTTAGGTTTAGGTTTAATATCGTCTCTATACGAACAGCTTCACTGCATTAACGTCATTGCAATACAAAATGTCTATAAGACATCTATTTAGAGGTATAATATTCGTCTCTTTTATTACATTAAAAGTTTAAATTCGATTTGACTCATTTATGCTTAACACAACCAAGAAGAAAAAAGCTTGTGACAATTAATAAATTGAATCTTTTATTTTGTGTATATTTGTTACAAAATGACCAATATCTTTATATATGAGTTATGTTAGATAAGATCATTGTTTGTTTGTATGCATGCTTAATAACAAGAATTGAAGTAAATGTGTAATGACTCTCTAGGTCATTTTTCTTATACTGCTTACATTTCATCATTTAGAGCTTTTCTATAGTGACTCCAGGTTATTTATGACCTTTAGACACTGATAGCTCGATCATTTGGTCATTTGTTTGGATTTTGTGCAGTCTTCCGTGATTGGAGGCCTCTATAACTTGAAAAATTATATTTGGTAAAAAATATGGAAAAACGACCTCAGAGCGAATTTATGACAATTTCATCAACTCTGAAATGGTCAAATTTGACTAGAAGCATGGTTGTCTTGAATCTCGAGTCTTTCAATGTGAGTTTAAACTATTTTTAGTATTTTAGCCTTAAAAAGTGATCAATAGTTGACTTTGGTTAATAATTTTGTAAAACGTGCCCAAATAAAAATTCTGACATTGAGGTTAGCTTTGGAATATCGAGTTTAGTCTAGAATGACCTTTTGTTCGGCATCCGAGGCTTTTAGACTCATTCCAAGCCCTCGGCGGATTTTGATTACCAAAATGGCCTTAGAAGTGGGATCCACATTCAGTTGTAATGACCTTGTAAGAAAATTTTCACTACACCATAGAATTTGGAATGTCAAATTTGGTGGAGTAACATAGTTTGTTTGGGTGCACGGGGTTCTAAACAAATCTCGAACACTCCATCGGAGAATCCAACTTTGTCGAACTCAGCATTTTCAGCTGATATTTGGTGCATAAAGTTTTGTTCTCCATAAATTGTGGGCCTCAGGCCACACTCTTGGAGCTCGGGAAAATTCAGCTTCATGAGCGCAGGCCCCAGACTGTGTTTGCAAAGATACGGGCCATTTGTTCTCCGTATATGTGAAGATTATTTTTTTGGCACCTCGTTATCAAGAAGCACTATTCATCGCCACTACGGAGGTCATTTGTGCCTGGTCCATTTTATATATTCCAACCGTGATCATTTCGAAGTATAAGTTTTGAGAAGCTATTTCTTGCCCATTTCTACCTCAAAATCAGTGTGGTTTGAATCCACATTTGAGGCTTTGTTTGAGGAAAATTCCGTCAAACACCTACTTCCATGATTTAATTTTGAGATTATATTTTTAAAATAACCCAAATTCCCTTACAAAAATAAATTTTAAAACTCCGCAAGGCACCACCACAACCCATGGTATGCACCACGAACCGTAGTGTGCATCACAGTGAGGTGCCTTAGGAAAGTCTTGGGAGGTGGCCGAGGAAGCTGCCATCCACATGACCCACCATGAGTTGTGGTGGGTTTCGTGGTGAACCACCTCACCAAGGCAAGCCCCTCCTTCCTCTCACATTGGCAATGGTGTCACCACAAGTCCCTTCACGAGCCGTGGAGGGTCTCTTGGTGAAACACCTTCACTCATTTTTGAGAATGTTTTTATTTTGGGACTTATTTCTGACATCCAACATCTGGGGCCTTACATGGGTATACCCTTAGTGGTGTGGCAGGGGACCAACAGGGGACTATTAGTCGCATATTGGTTGGTATTATCTCTTAAATTCAAGGTCAAAGAATAGTGTCTATATGGTGCTTAAAATATTTGGTATATATTCGTGATGTATTTGGTGACACCCTTTTTGTTGGTTAAGTTTCCATGGTTTGTGAGTTTTTTTATGTATTTCTTGTTGTGTCCTACCTCCAAAGAGAGATATTAATTTTGCTATATTTTTAGAGTCGGCCACTAAGTCTATTTCTATCTCACCTTATTATATGGCCCCCGCAGAGCTTAAGGAGCTCAGTTTTCAACTTTCGGGTCTCCTAGATCAGGGATTCATTCCACCTAGTGTGTGTCCTTGTAATGCTCCAATTTTGTTTGTTAAGAAGAAGGATGGGACTATGAGGATCTGTATTGACTACCCAAAGCTGAATAAGGTCATGGTGAAGAACTATTACCCCTGTTTCATATTGATGATTTATTTGACCGGCTATAGGGTTCCACGATATTTTCTAAGATTGATTTGAGGTCCGACTATCACTAATTGAGGATTAGGATTGCGACATTTGGTTGGAGTCTGTTACATTTCTAAGGCACATAGTGTCCAAGGACGATATCATGGTGGATCCAGCGAAGATTGGGTCTATTCGTATTGGGATAGGCCCACGTCAATTATAGAGAATCGTAGCTTCATTAGATTGGTTGGTTACTACAGGTGTTTCATTGAAGGTTTCTCCACCATTGCAGCCCTATTGACCCATTTTACCCATCAGGATGTTCCATTTGTATGGTCTGAGGAGTGCGAGGCGAGCTTTTGGAGGCTCAAAGAATTGCTTACTACTACTCATATCTTGACTCTTCAAGTTGAAGGTGAGAAATTTAGAGTATATCGTGATACGTCTGGTGTGGATTGTGGGTGTGTTATGATACAATAGGGCCGAGTTATTGCATATGCCTATAGGTAGTTGAGAGCGCATGAGCGCAACTACCCTACTCACGATCTAGAGCTGGTGGTGGTAGTTTTCACGCTCAATATATGGAGACACTACTTGTATGGGATCCATTATGATATATATGACTATATATATATACCATCGCGACCTATAATACATCATGAATCAAAGGATCTAAATTCTAGGCAATGGTGCTAGATTGAGCTTTTACCAAATTATGACATATTTATTCTCTACCATCTGGGAAAGGTGAATGTAGTAGCAAATACCTTGAGCCAGAAGGCAAAGAGTATGGGTAGTTTGGCCTATTTACCTGTTGTGGAGAAACCCTTATCCTTGGACATTAAGTTCTTCGTTAATAGGATGGTTAAACTAGATATTTCAGGCTCCGAGCTGGTATCAATTTTTGTAGGGCGTCGGTCTTCTCTTCTTGCTTAGATTCGTAGATGGCAGTTTGAGGATGAGTCAATGGTAGAGCTTAGAGAATTGGTATTGAAGGGTGAGGGTTTCCAGACTTATACTGATTTAGATGGAGTATTGAGGTTTAATAGTCGCCTATGTGTTCCCTGTAAGGCCCTGCATGTTGGAGGGTGTAAGAGTTCCTAAGAAATAAAATCTGAACATTTTCTGAGCTTCAGTAGTTTCCAAGAGGAACTTTACGAGTCGTAGGGGGATGAACAGGCCATACACTGGCTCGTGGGTTCTAAGTGTGCATTTCTAGTAGCTTGAGTTTGGAAGGCACAGAGGTACGATAACTTCTAGAAGCCCTAAGTTCTTAAATGAGCCGTAACTCTTGCTTGTGGAGTGATGGCTAGACTTTGTGAAATTTGGGATTTTTAGAGGTTTAATGTACGATATATCACATGGCCCGTGAGATGAGACGTAAGTCAAGTCATATAATGTGATTCAGAGAAAAGTTTTTTAGAGTCCAAATGTTATCAGACGAAACCCCATTTTTACAGCCCATAGAATGGATCACGGCCCGTAAACGGGGTCTCGTGGTCCCATAAGATAGACTTTTAAAGAGGGAAATTTTGACCTTTTCTAATTTTCTAAAGTCCAAGATATGTCGTTTAAGACCCTTTGTCAGCCTTAGTCTACTCCATTCTCAAAATAACCTAAGTCTAAACTCCTCCAAACACTCTCAAGTTCCTCAAGGCTTTCAAGAGAAGAGGCCAAGCTAGGGTTTTGGATTCTTCACCTCCAAAGTCAGATTTCTTCCATTAAAATAATCAAGGTATGTGGGTTTTTATATGTGGAGACCTTTCCTCCACAAAGCTCAACCATTCTCCTCATCTATTTTTAAGTTATGGACAATTTACGAACTATTTTTCATGATGGGTTTGTGAAGTATTTTATGGTATTCTATCTTTGTACACTATATTGCATTGAAATTCCATGTAAATATTAAATGAGGGTTTCATGGCACACCATCTTAGCTCTATTTTGTAATAGGGGGTTATTCTGAAGGATTTGTAAAGGGTTTTATCTATTATCCTCTTGTCCTAACAATCTTGGAATTTGTATGATTTTGAGTATGTGTACAAACCTACCATATTTTGACTAAAGATGCGTTCAAGATTCCTATGTTGATAAAGTCTTTATGGCAAGATATGTGAAATATGAATATTGTGAAATTAAAAAGGGCTATAATGTACGCTATGAGCTATGAGAAAATTGTGAAGGTTATATATGATATGAAACCCTATTTTGAATTTATGAAGCTTTTGTTTTGATGAGCTACTTTTTGATAATGTTGAGCTATTATGCATATTATGACTATGTCTATGATTTGAGAATTCTTTGGGGATTGTGATCTAGCACCGAGAGGACCTTGGTAAATAACAATTTTTCTTTAACTATGTTGCCACCATAGGTTTGTGATTTGCTAATTGCATGATTAACCAAAAAGGGTACGGTCCCCGTACGGTACATGCTAATTAATAAATTAAAAGGGTAAAGTCCCCGTAATGTAATGGAAAAGGGTAGAGTCCTCGTAAGGTAATAAAAAAGGGTAGAATCCTCGTAAGGTATTTTAACATATAATAACCAAAAGGGTAAAGTCCTGATAAGGTAACCGAAATGGGTAAAGTCTCCTTAAGATATTTGTGATACTCTCTCTGAAAATGGAAAGTGCCCACAAGGAGAGGGATGGTCCACCTTGGTAAAGTAGACCACTCCATGTCCAGTATGGATTGAACATCAAAATTCCAAGTAGTAGCTCTCTTGGTCTTAATTGTCGATTATGGTCCCTTCCCAACTAAGGCATCAATCATTAATGACATATTGAAATTATATCCATTAATTTTATTTATGCATATTGTTAAATTATGGCTTATGTTCTTTTTTGCATTGCACCCCACATACTTAGTACATTTTAAGTAGTAATGCATAATTTTTGCCAATATGATCTAACCATGTAGAGACCAGAGATCCTATTCATCCTCCTTCTCCACGTGGCTATACGATTCGGTTGAAGATAACTTTTGGTGAGTCCCTCCATTCTAGGGAAAATAGTTATTTCTTTCATTCTTTATTTAGACTTATATATTTTTGGATACTATCTTTTGAGGGTGAGCCCGGGAGATGTCTTGGCCCCCATTCTATTCATATTAGGTGTTGTTGGAAACTTTGGAATGTATGTATTGAGCCCAACTCTTATTATGCTATGTATTATGGGAGACTCCCTTAGTCCCTTGTTTCCCCTTACGTGTTGAATTTTTGTTGTATAAATAAGGTGAAAGTCCTACGTCCCTAATTGCTCCCATAGCGTGAGTCATACTTACTTGCCCGTTAGACTTTATTTGTTATGTGATCCATGCTAATTCTCTTCCCTACAACATCCCCTTATTGTGAGTCCAAAGTCCCGTTTCCCCTAGATATTATGTGTTATTTGCTTTAATTTATGTTTCCATAACCTAGGATGTGATATGCATTCTTAAGAGGCTTTTTTGGTGTTCCCTCGGGTTCTCCATTCGCCATGTTATGCCTAGGCCCTAGGCTTGGGTCATGACAAAGCTTGGTGTCAAACCACTAGGTTTGTACATGGTCCTAAAAATTCAACACACCGCGTCAAGTCGAGTCTTTTTCATTGTTGTGAAATGCCCCACAACTATGAATATGAGGCTATGAGGTGTTTTAGGAAATGAATTACTTCTTCATGATATATTTTGTGGTAGAGCTAAATCCTCTAAGGTTTATTTCTGATTTCCTATCCATTACATTTCAGAAAATGTCTCAGGCCCTTTATGGCCGACAAGATGGTAACCATTCTCCTCTTGATGATCAACATCCCAACAATGACATATCTAATACGGAGATTCACAATGCCTTATAGCTATTAGCCAAATTTGTAACCGCTCAACTAAACCAATAGGCAGATACCCCCATGATTGCATCTGACAAAAAGGGGGAAAGGAAGGCTAAGAGGGCCCGAGTTGATGGCTTTTTCAAGTGTGGAAGTATTGGGCATAATATGAGGACTTGTCCCATGACCTCCAAGGAACGGAGAAGAAGGGCTCGATTTTAGGGTAGACTTCCACATGCTAAGCTCGATAGTAATGGTGTACCAAATCCTCCTAGGTGCGTAAATTGCAAAAGAAATCATAGTGACACATGTTTGAGAAACACGGGTGCATACTTTTGGTATGGCAAGATGGGCCAAAAGATTGTTAATTGTCCATATGATAAAAACAAATGTAAATATGATCGTCCTTTAGGACATGATGTTCACAAAATTCAAAAGGTACAAGGTAGTGCTAAGGTTGGTGGTGCTACTATTCCTAAGTGTCGAAGGTGTGGGAAGAACAATGGAGGCATTTGCCGGAGAGGATTGAGTGGTTGTTTTGGTTTTGAAAAAATGAGGCACCAAATCTCCGAGTGTCCTTATGTTGCTACAACTGGTAAGGAAGTGTGTCTTTATGGTCAAGTGATTCCAAGAGGGAAAGTGCAAGAAGGTTCCCAGACTCTAGGAGAAGGTTCATGTGGAAACCGATTTTAGGATCTTCAAGAGAGGCAAGAGGCGGATGAGGCCCCCACTGTTTTCACTGGTATGTTAAAGGTTTTATGATTTTAATGTCTATGTTTATTTGGATATCGGATGCCACATTCACTTTCATTACTCCTTTTGTTGCTAATAGACTTCATGTGTGTCCCGAGTTATTGTGTAAACCCTTTGAAGTGTCTACCCCGTTGGTGAGTCTATTATTGCAAAAAGAGTCTATAGGGGTTATCCCGTATCTATATTGCATAAAGTCTTGCCATGTGATTTTATTGATCTTGACGTGGTAAACTTTGACATCATTCTTGGGATGGATTAGTTACATGCGTATCATAATTCTATTTATTGTAGAACCCACAAAGTTAAGTTCCAATTTCCCAATGAACCAATCCACGAGTGGGTAGGTCATGGTTCGATGGTTAAGGGTAAGTTCATCTATTGTCTTAAGATCTGGCAATTGATCTCGAAGGGTTGCATCTATCATCTTGTAAAGGTCAGGGATGTTGATTCTAAAGTCCCCCCTATCGAGTCAGTCCCAGTGGTTGATGAGTTTCTTGATGTCTTTCCTGATGATCTTCCTAGTGTTCCTCTCGAAAGAGAGATAGATTTCGGTATAGACCTCCTCCTCGATACTCAACCCCTTTCCATTCCTCCCTCCTATATGACCTCGACAGAATTAAAGGAGTTAAAGGACCAATTGAAAGATTTGTTGAAGAAGGGATTCATTAGTCCCAGTAAGTCATCTTGGGGTGCACCAGTGTTGTATGTAAAAAAGAAGGATGGATCACTTATATATATGCATCGACCACCGGTAACACAACAAGGCCACCATTAAGAACAATTATCCTTTACCAAGGATAGGTGACCTATTTGATTAACTTCAAAGGTCTAGTCAATTTTCTAAGATCGATCTCTAATTTGGGTATCATTAAATGAGGGTACTGTCACGACCCGGATAGGGGCCTAGATGTGACATGGCGAAGGAGAAGCCGAAAGTCCTCGATCAAGCCATCATCACACACATCATCGGTTCGGAAATTCCATGAAGCGCATGATGCATGAAATGCCATAATGCTTAATATAGAGGGGATGTAACCATAACCCACATAGTTTGACGGAAAGGAGTATGGACCTGTGAAGATAGCCCACCCCAACTCCAATTCCTCAGTACAAAATCCATACCCCATAAGAATACGTATACATATACATGCTTTTAAAACGAAACATAACACTTGAACTTCAAAACATGCATACTTGGGCTTAGGAGCCAAACATACTTTCAAATACTCTTATGCATACTTAACA
>JBCEWC010016504.1:0-13079 GCA_038996855.1 Solanum aculeatissimum | reverse complement strand
TAAGCGGTTCGCTCGGGGGCTAGCAATAGTCTTCGAGTGCCGGCCACGCCTAGGGTACCCTCCCGGGGCGTGACACTAGAAGACTAGAGATTCCAAGATTTAAGTTCAAGGAGATCAAACAAAGTCATTGATGATGGTTCAACATTGTCAAAATTATTATATGGTCTATTCTCATGATGAAACGATGTTTAGTAACAAGGATAAGGTAATAGGACCTTTTAATAGTTTCTAAGCTTGATATATGATATATCAAATAGTGTATCTACGGAATAAAACGTTTATAAATCACCTATGCAAGTGTGAAGTGTAACACGCTTCAAGGAGAATCTGGTAAGGTCGGTTCTCTACGCACTTATGAACCAGGAAGTGTTCGTGACTGAAATAAACAAAACAATGAGAACTGGTAAAGTGTTCATGGCTGAAACAAATAAAACAATGAGAACCAAAACTAGTTAATGAATTAATTGTGCGACTTAAGTTGTCTAGGTATACAACAAAGCTCGATGGTTCAAAGATATCAAATCTACTGATTGACAAAGTATATCCAATATATGTTCACTATGTAAAGTTCAAAGGGAAACCTACTTATACATATACAATTAATCCTTAATTACGGATAACACAGTCTCTCATGCATATATTTTAAAAAATAGTCATTCCTCATTCATGTGGGGGATTGTTGGGTTTAAGTAAGGTGTGAATTAGGAAGTGAGAATTGAGATAATTAGAAAATATGGGGAAACACCAAGTAAAGGGAAAATGAAGAGTCATTTCTCCCCTATTGGTAGAATACAGTAAAAGTTTTATCCTTATATTAGAAAATACTTCCTTTAGCTCTTAAAGGATCAAGTAGAGGGGACCCCCTCGTGCCGTCATCGTCGTCGTTGCCTCTTGGCTTCGACTTATTTATTAACTAAATTAATTTGCAATAATTAATTTAATGCGTAGAACTAATTAATCTAATTTCAAATTTTGCGCCCGATTTGGAAACGACTTGTTCCTTCTAAACAAACATTTCTTTCACAAAAAATGTCATGCTTGTTTTAAATAGTTGAGACTATTCTGAACAGGTGAGTTCGCATCCATTACTAGCTATAAAAAGAGTATTTGTTATATTTCCATACATCGATTTTTCTCCTTTGTTGCATACATTTTCTTACACACAAAATTGAGTCTTCAGGTGAATTCGTTACTGATTTTTTGCGTTAGCTGAAGTTACAAATTTTTTGAGGTACCACTACTTTTGTAATAGTTTATTTGTTCTATTTTTGGAAGAAATAATCCATAATCTCGGGTACAGTTCCTTAAGGACACACAATAATTTCTGTGAACTCAAATATTTTTATATTTTTTCATTTCTATCTTTACTTTTTCTTGTACTGCTTTGAATACTGGGATCTACCGTATTAAGTGAAGTTAAAGTTACAATTTTCTTTTTGTTAAAATGTCAAATTTTTGTGGGCTGAAACAAATGATTTACTAGTGTTACCCTGCTGGTTGAATTGAAATCAATATGAAAATAATAGATTACTTTTATGATCGTCAAACCTTTGGTTTGAGATGAATGACTTTTTTAATAATATAAATAAATTGCATGGCTGTACAAGATTGTCATTAAGGATAAAATAAAATGTTTAAGTTAAATTATTATTTTTTTAAATAAACCAAAAAGGAAATGCATTCACACAACATGAACAAAGAGGTAATAGTGTTCCCATGTAATTTTTAAATATATAAATTTTTAATTTAAAATTTTAAAGAATTTATGCTAGAAGTCATACTAAAAATTCAATATTTTAGCCCTCCTCCACAAACTCTTTCACATAAATTTGAATGGAAGGAATACCATAATTTCATTCTATCTTCACAAGAAAAAGGGAAGAAAGAAGATTAATAGGAAAAGAAATAAATTACAATACATTTTTTGTATTTCTTTACTATTCCTTTTGTTTCAATAATGTGTCTTACTTTCTTTTTAAATATTTAAAAATAATATATTTTGCGTGAGAGGAGATTGAAATAAGACTTTAGTAGATAACAATGGCCAAGCGTAGTTTTCTGATGTAACATCAAAGACCATAGATGACATTGTCAACTTTGAACTCCCCACTTCCCATTTGTCCATTTCTCAAACTCTATAGAGCTTCTCCCTCCCATCTCTCTCCTCCTTGTGCTTCCCCATGCATGCCGACACAATCCCATTACCTTAGACATGTTCCAAAAATTTTCTTTGCATGAACCATAACTCATATAATTATTTCTCATTTATAATTGTCCTTTGTAAAGGGCGCGCACCTGCAAGTGCGCGCACCCATACCACTGGTCTATGCAATGTCGGCAGTTCATCGTTATAGCAACCACAATCGTCATTATTACCACCACTATCACCCCCTCTTGTTCCTCGGCGTGTTATTATTACTAGTCGTCGTTCCGGCCAAATCAGGGGATTCCGAGGCGGAGATCCTTTTTCGGTTTAGCAAGTCCTTTCAGAAAAATGGCGCGATTGGTAATTGGAATCCAAACGTACCACCTTGCGATAAAAAGACGGATAAACCTAATTGGGCTAATCTTTTTTGCGAAAACGGATTCGTTTTCGGGTTGCAATTGGAGAATAAAGGCTTAAGTGGGACAATCGATGTGGATGCTCTTAAAGAGTTGCATAATTTGAGGACTATAAGTGTCATGAACAATAATTTTGAAGGACCTTTACCGAATTTGAGTAAACTTGCGGGGTTGAAAACGGCTTATTTCACAAATAACAAGTTCTCTGGACAAATTGAGAATTCTGTTTTTGAAGGGATGCATTGGTTAAAAAAACTTCATCTTGCTAACAATCAATTTACTGGTAAAATCCCATCTGTTTTGGGTCAATTGCCTAAGCTCACAGAATTAAGGCTTGAAAACAACAAATTTGAAGGTCAAATACCTGATTTTAATCAAGAAAGATTTACGGATATGAATTTCTCTAACAACTCTCTTGAGGGTCGAATTCCTCGTGGCCTTAGTAATCTCAAACCTTCAGCATTTGAAGGTAAATCTTTTTCTTCCAATTATATTTTTGCTAATCATTTTGACATTCATCATGCTAATTATATGCCTTAAGATGAATTAACGTTCCTCATATTTTTCGCTTTTCCAAATTCAAATTACGTAAATTTTAACCAAATAATTTTGAAAAATTGAGTCGTTCCATGCCATTTTAGCTTCAAATATCACATAAATTGCAATGGAGGGACATCCGGAAAAAATTAATGATGAAATACTATGATCCTATATATATTAAAGATGAGTTACAATATTTTTACAAGGAAAAGAATGTGCTTTAGAAGAAAAGAAATGAATATGTTTATTAGGAAATTGTCATTTTGAGACTAAGATATCAACCACTAGTGTATTTTCAGACCAGATTATTAACGGACGATATTTTATTCAATTTTGCATACTGTAAGAGCATTTGATTTGATACAGTTTTAATTTGGTAAAATGATACAGGTAATGATCTTTGTGATGGTCCATTGTCGAAATGCGCGAGTGCACCAAAGATAGCTCTTTGGACAATTATATTGGTGGTCATCGCAGTTGTAGCAGCAATCGCAGCAATCGTTGTTGTTATCATCATTCTTTGCCCGCGCAAGCACAATCCTGAAATCGAAACGAGATCAACTCCTCCTCCCTCCGGAGCTGCAGGGGGCGCTACACAACAGATGACACCCTCAGCAGATTTGAACAAGATGGAACAGGGCAGCCACAGCCAAGCAATGGCTGCCCCTGCTCCTGACCGTTCCCCACAGGGAGCAGCCGGCGGTCCAAATAATAGTAAGAGGCCTGAAGGACAAGCAGTTCAGAAGCTTTTGTTCTTAAAAGATGACATTGAGAAGTTTGATTTGCCAGATCTATTAAAGGCTTCAGCTGAAATATTGGGCAGTGGGGTATTTGGATCGACTTATAAAGCTGCACTCAGCACGGGACGTGTTATGGTTGTGAAAAGGTTTAGGCAAATGAATAATGTAGGCAAGGAAGATTTTCATGAGCATATGAGAAGGCTAGGCAGGTTGAGTCATAAGAATTTGCTTCCTGTAATAGCGTTTTACTACAGGAAAGAGGAAAAGCTTTTGGTCTCAGAGTATGTCAACAATGTCAGCCTTGCAGTTCATCTTCATGGTACGTATACTTTTTACGTCAAACACTAAAATTAACTCATAAAATTATGACTTGTTCAATCCCATTAAATTTCGGTGAATTGATGACTTTGGTTATTTCATTAATTCGGTCTATTTTAACCTCTTTAAGTCATTCTATTTTATGAGAAACTGTCTAAATTTTTATCATATAGTTATAACATAAAGAAAAATAGTATTACGTACTCAAACATATTATAAGAAAATTTAAAATTTAGTAAAAGTTGAGGATATTAAGTTATGACTCCATTTTTAATTCATTTTTAGACCAATCATTTCAGCTAAAGTAACTTTGGACAGATCAATATCCTGCTTATTTATTAACTCAATTCATTTAAACATGTTAATTTTCAGTTTAACCTGCCTCATTGACATTCTAAGTCTACGTATTATTTTCTCGTTTTCAAAATTCAACATTATGGTATTTATAATTGTGATACTATAAATGATTAAGATATCCTAAAATATCAATATTTATGTATCACTGTTAAAAACAATTGTTTTTTGTCATGAGTGGCGCGATAGACTTGAACTTAGATCTTCTACCTACTATAATGAACTGTGTGATCATCTTATCTGATATTAACGATAAATATTTTTTTTCTCAGGTAATAAATCGCGAGGGCAACCAAGTCTCGATTGGCCAACTCGATTGAAAATCATCAAAGGAGTATCGAAAGGCCTATTGTACCTCTACAACGAGCTACCAAGCTTGACCGCCCCCCACGGTCACCTCAAATCCTCGAACGTGCTTCTAAACGAATCGTATGAGCCACTCCTCACGGATTATGCTTTACTACCCGTAGTTAATTTAGAACACGCTCAAGAACACATGATCGCTTACAAATCACCCGAATTCAAGCATAGCGGTCGAATCACGCGCAAAAACGACGTGTGGACGTTCGGAATATTAATCCTCGAGATCATAACAGGCAAATTCCCGTCTAATTTCTTGCAACAAGGCAAGGGAAGCGACACGGATTTGGCCACGTGGGTACGGTCCGTGGTGAACGAGGACATGTCGGACGTGGATGTATTTGAGAAGGACATGAAGGGGACGGCGAACGCAGAGAGGGAGATGATGAAGCTGTTGAAGATAGCTTTGGGGTGTTGTGATCTTGATATGGAAAAGAGGTTTGATATGAAGGAAGCAATGGAGAGGATTGAGGAAGTAAAAGAGAGGGATGGAGAGGAGGATTTTTACTCTACAAAAGGATTATCGGATGATTATTCTCAAGTTCAATTCCTATGAACATTTGAAGAGTGATAGCTACTACTAATGTGTGTAACATACACCTTTTTATTTGTTCAAAATCGTCATGGTACATATGGGATGGGATTTTTATTTTGTTTGATGCATGGTTGGGCGGTCGTATATATATGGTCAATGAAACCAAAAAATAAATAAATATGCACAAAAAAAAAAGAGAGAAAAAAATTAAGTAAACTATTTTTTGTTGTTGTGATTCAAATGATGCAAGCGAACATGTAAATTGTCCTTGATGAATCTAGTTTAGCTATAGCTAGTTGCCTTGACTTTTCTTTTCTTTTTCTTTTGGGGAAACTTTTTGATTTTTTAATATTTGGGGTTTGTAAGAATAAGATCGAAAGCAAAAATAATGAATATAATCGTGTAATTTTCACTTGCAGGGGAAATCATTGAACTCATCACCAAACAATTATATTGTTAGTATGATCCTATTACAAAAAGTCTGACATCGGTTAAATGGAAAACTGATGTAGAGGTCATATAACCTTGGACTCTCTCACTTAATAACTAGCTTTTATGGTGTGGACGTATGGTTATCCATAGGTTGTATCAATGATATCAGAGTCACACAACATCCTTCGTGCCCACTGTGCCATGGAGGCACCTGACTGGAAAAGGACTATCCGAAAAAGAGCAAGGTAGAGTGAAAGTTGGCCATAGTGGATCCGTCGAGGACAGCAGATGTGAATCATGATGATTTGTTATTATCTTATTTGCGCAAAAAGTCTTACATTGGTTAAATGATGAACTGATGCAGGGCTTATATAATTTTGAATTCTTTCACCTTAATAGCTAGCTTTTAAGGTATGTATTTTGGTTCTCCCTTATGTATCAACAATTACCTAAAATCAATTTTGTCTCTCTTGCAAACGCAGTTTGTTCACAATATAAAGAGAAAGCATCTACTAAATGTTCCTTCCCATTACATAAACACGTACAGAGTTGTGGGAATTTTAATGTGATTCAACATTTTAGTAACAGGATTATCTCTTAAATCTGGGTCGGATTGGGTTTGTCTACCTGGACAATCCATTATCCAACCAGACCCACTTTTATTTGCTTAGCTATCATTAAATCTCATTCTTTTTCTTTAGAAATTTGTTAGGATGGACAGGAATCAGGTGTCAGGCGAAAGCTAGTAAAGTAACCTTCGAAAGACCATGAGTATGAAGATAAATGAGAAACATATCATAAATAGACACAATAATTAAACGTGGTTCGTTTAACTGACCTACATCCACAAGAGGAGATAAGCAATCCACTATATAAAAGAGAGTACACAACATCTAGAGAAATAACCTTACCGAATGAGCCTCTATTTTGTAAAATCATAAATTTTTTCTACTAGAAAAAAGATTCGCTAAATATAGAGAAATTATGTTTTCCTTTTCCTACTAGAAAAAGGATTCGCCAAACATGGAGAAATTTTGTTTTCCTTTTCCTAAAAGGAAAACCCCAATTATAGTAAGAAACTCAGGACAATTACCCAACAAATCTCTCCCTTGGCCTGAATTTTTGATAAAATAAATTTGTTCCACATTCTACATACAATCTTCATCAAGTTGAATCTCCTCTCCAAAATCTCCTTTGAAAATTTTATGTCTCATCACAGAGGACCTCTCTAGAAAAAGTTTCTCCAACAAAATCTTCATTATTGTCAAATATGTTGCGTCTAGAAATGAACCGGCCAAGATGAACACTTGTTCTTAGCCTCGTTTTGATTCCACTTATTAAGACTGCACGTACCACCACCCTAACTTCATATTAGTATGATAATGTCTGCTTTGGGCCAAGCCCTCACAGATTTGTTTTTGGGCACATCCCAAAAGGCCTCATACTAATGGAGTTGGGTGAGCACTTATATATTGATATAATTTTTTCTTCATCCGATGTGGATAGGGTTTTTCATACCCAACAATCCTCCCTCAAATCAAGACTACACAATTTGTAACCTCTCCTTCAACGATAACATATTTGATCTGCTAGTTATCTTGCACCGTCACTACCAACTAGTGGGACACGCCGCTTGACCATCACTTTGCCAAGAAGACTTTTGACACAGGACATTAACTGCAAATCAAACCTAGACTCTGATACCAATTCTTAGGACTGACAAGAATCAGGTGTCATGCGAAAGCTAGTAAACAACCTTCGAAAGACCATGAATATGAAGATAAATGAGAAACATACCATAAAGAGACACAATAATTTAACATGGTTCGGTCAACCGACCTACATCCACAAGAGGAGATGAGCAATCCATTATATAAAAGAGAGTACACAACATCGAGAGAAATAACCTCACAAATTCACTCGAAATACAAAGAGATTCACATAAGTGTTAACTTGTGACTCACCATTTCTCTTCCTACACAAACTCTCAAGCCCTTATGGAGACATTATTAATGCTACCAAGTTAGAAGGAATGAACCTCTATTTATAGAATCATAAACCTTTTCTACTAGAAAAAGGATTCGCCAAATATAGAGAAATTCTATTTTCCTTTTCCTAAAAGGAAAACCCCAATTATAGTAAGATACTCAGGACAATTACCCAACAAAATTTAAAAACAAAAATCATCCCTTTAGAAATATATATATAAAAACACTTTCTCTCTGTTTAGGTGTCAAAAATTTTAAATTTTGAAGAAATTTAGAAAATTTTCTGTGTATTCCACCACCATCAATATATAATGCTAATGTATATGTATTTTCCTATATGTTTGCTGTATGAAAATAATCTAACCAATAAAATTATATTTTGTGCACTTGTCTTATACTAATTCGTTTATTTTGTAACTATCCCGACAATCATCATGTGATTTCCTTATGCTCATGTTAAGAAGATTCTAGTGAACCACAATTGTTATCTTTTGATCTACAGTTCTGATTTAATCCATCAAACAATTCTGATTGCATTGTGATGTTGTCTAATGTCCTCTTTATATCTGCAATATTTGTTGAGTTATCTGACCACATCTTCACTTTGACTTTCCCTTTTTCTCTTTGTTGAGACTTCTCTTTCATCTCTTCTTCTTTGATATCAAATGCATTACTAGAACCATTATGAGGATTTCTTTGATTCACAACATCCCCCTTAAGTTGAAGGGGAGAGAAATGATACCCAACTTGAAAAGAATCGAATGGTGAGCAGGTCCTAAAAGAGCCTTAGTAAAAGATCCGCCAACTGAGAAGATGAAGGAACGAAGGAAAAGGAAATAAGTCTAGAAAGGAATTGCTTCCTTACAAAATAACAATCTAATTCCACGTGCTTTATTCTTTCGTGGAAAACTAGATTGTGAGCTATATGAATGGTCGCCCTGTCAGAGTGAATTGGTATCGGTAAAGATGGAGTGATAGACAAATCTTCAAGAAGTCTGATTAGCCAAGTAAGTTCAGTTGTCACCTTTCTCACAGAGCGATACTCAAATTCAGCGGAAGATAATGAAATAGAGACCTGTTTCTTGGACTTCTAAGAAATAGGAGCACCTCTGAGGCTTATAAGGAAATCACTGACTGACTGTCTTGTGTCTTTATAGGAAGCCTAATCAGTGTCGCTGAAGGAAATAAGAGAAAATGACGGATCATATGTAAAGAACAGACCTTGGCTAGGGTTAACATGGAGATACCTCAAAACACGAAGAACAGCAGTGAAGTGTTCAACACTGGGATTTACATATATTGGCTCAAACTAAGCACGGCAAAAGAAGTATTTGGACTTGTATTGGTCAGATAATTAAGATTTCCAGCTAATTATCGGTAGAGTGTGGGATCCGCAAGGAGAGAACCAGATTCTGCAAAAAGCTTTATTGTGGTTGTGGTTGGGTTCCAAATCTCTGAGCAACATTTTGAATTTCTGTCATAAAAGATGAGTCATTAGAAGGAAAATGAGGATTCATATAAACCCCTCTCTGATTCTCATCTTGTAATAAGAGGGAATAGGCTTGATTTATCCCTGGAAAAGGGTTTATCATTAGAATATTTTCTCGAGCTTGAGCATGAGTGTCATTCAAATCCATGAGAAACTGAATGAGCCTTTGGTCTTCAACAAACTTGATCATTTTCTATTTTCCTTCACAAACATACACACAATTACAAACAATGTTTGAGTTGAGAGAGTCCAACTTATCCCATAAATTTTTAGTTTTGTAAAGTACCCTGCTACATCACTGGATCCTTGCACTAATCCATTCATCTCCTTTTGTAGGTGGTATAAATTGGCATCATTTGGTTGTCCAAACCTTTGCTCAAGATCTTTCCACGCATCCGTAGCTATTTTGGAATAAATCACTGATTGAGCAATATCTTTAGATAGTGAGTTGAGGAGCCAGGACGTGACCATGTCATTACACCTGATCCAAGAGGGATAATCTTTGTCTGTTAATGATGGATCAGAAAAACCACCATTGATGAAACTCAGTTTATTCTTGGTTGAGAGTGTAATAAGCACAAATATTTTCCATCCCTGATAACCCTTTCTATCAAAGGGACTATTAACCAAAGTCATACCAGGGGCATCCAAGGGGTGAAGAAAAAGAGGATTGTTGAAGTCAACATTACCTCCATTTCCATTCAAAGGAACGATTGTTGCAGCGACTGTGTAAATATTTCCAGCCATGGTTCACAACGAGAGGATGGAAGAAAAAAGATTGAAAGAATACAAAGAGCAAAGATGAAAGGCCTACTACTTTGATACTGTGAAGAAATTTAAAAAAAAATTGTGTATTCCACCACCATCACTGTATAATGCTAATGTATATGTATTGTCCTATATGATTGTTGTATGAAAATAATCTAACTAATAAAATTATATTTTGTACACTTGTCTACTACTAATTCGTTTATTTTGTAACTGTCCTGACAATCATTATGTGATGTCCTTGTGCTCCTGTTGAGAAGATTCTAGTGAACCACAACTATCATCTTTTGATCTACGATTTTTGATTTAATCCATCAAACAATTCTAATAGCATTGTGATGCTGCCAAATGTCCTCTTTGTATCTGCAATTTTTGTTGAGTTATCTGACCACATCTTTACTTTGACTTTCTCTTTTTCTCTTTGTTGAGGCTTTTCTTTCAACTCTTCTTCTTTGATATCAGACACACCACTAGAACCATTATGAAGATTTCTTTGATTCCCAACAAATGTACTTTTATCATTTTGGAGAAATCAAGATAGGATAATTTTTTTTGTCAATTAAATTTTTTTTTATTAATCAAGTGAGCAAATATGTACAACTAACTCATTAGACTCTAGAGTTAGATCCTAAAAATATACCAAATGCAACAATTTAGCTACCTATGAACCATCACTCACTGTATTCTTTTTTGATATCAATGCTAGAATCTTTTTTGGTATAAAAAAGACTTGAGCCCAATAAGTTTGCATCTCAAATAAAACACTCTTTATCAATTGCAATCTACTCCACAAAACAAGAGTTTAGAAGTCCAAAACTTAATTTTTGCTACGAGTGGGCATTCGGTCCTTCGGTTCGATTTTAGCAAATTTCGGTTCGATTCTTTAATTTTTTATTTTGAAAAAGTGTGCACCATATATTGAACCGAACTAATTTGGCTCGGTTTGATTTTTTCAAGTTCGATTCGGTATTTTTAAAACAATTTTTCGATGCAAACTGATGAAATATAAAATGAGGACAAAATCAAAGTATAAGACACTTGAAAACATAAAATCATGTTAAGTGATGATGTTCCCCATAGAATAATTATTGTGTTTTAAAAAATTATATTTATCTTTGTCAAGAAGTTGCGCTTCCAACTATAGCTTGAGAAAAACAAACACGAAGATAAATTCATTTACATGACATAAATCGACAAAAATATATTTGAATTTCTCTTCGAAAATAATATTTCAAGTTAACCATATGAATTACAAATTTGTTGCTACTTTGAGTTGTTTCATGAATGATTTAATTGTTAATTGATTTATATATATGTAATTTATTTTTTGGGTCTAATATATATATATAATTTTTAAATTTCTTTTAATAAAAATTTGGTTCTTCGGTGTAACAAAGTTTGGAGACCCCTATACCGAATCGAAGAATTGAACTTTTAAAAAAAGAACATCGATATTGAACCGAAGAACTAAAATTGAAGAACCGAATTAGTTTGATTCGGTTCGATATTTTAGTTTTTCGATATTTATGCCTACTCCTAATTTTTGCTATAATGTTATTCACCAAGGGCATGCATTGGCTGACAGTCAACTCAGCTTTAATGATTATGGTGAAGTTGCTTTAATGATTTGTTCAGGTATTTCATTGTCAGGACAAAGTGATAAGGTGACATAGGATCTCCTTACCTCCAGTCCTCTCTTGATCTGGAATCTAGTGGTTAAGCCTCCGTTAATTAACAAGGAGTATTGAACAGTCTTCACACATGCTATAATTAAGTCTACCATCTTCTGGGGAAATCCAAACTCTAGTAGTATCATTTGTAAAAATGGTCATTCAACTGAATCGTAGGCCTTTCTTATATCCACCTTAATTGTACACCTAGAAGAGGTCCCTTTCTTTGAGTATACTTATTGATCAACTCATGAGCAATGATCACATTATCAAGAATGTTTCTTCCCTCAATGAATGCATATTGTGATTTCCCAACCAAAGAATCAACAACGATCTTCAGCTTGATAGTAAGTATCTTGGCCACAAGTTTATACATTGTAGAGAAACATTCTATAGGTCAAAAATCTTTCACATAAGTTGGATTTGAAACTTTAGAAACCAATGTTAGAATGATATAATTTATTTCCTTTAATAGTTTTTCATTCTAGAAGAAGCTTAACACTGCAGAGGTCATATCAGAGCCTACAACTTGCCAATATTTTTTGAAGAGTTTAATAGGAAATCCATCCACTCTTAAGGGATTTATCACAGGGTATGTCAGCTAGAGCCTTCAAAATATCCTCTTGTGTGATAGGACTCATCAGTAGTTGTTGTCGAGCTAGCGTTAGGCAAGGGTCATCCCTAGCTATATTGACATCTATACACTCTAGTTCCTGTGCAGTATCTTCCATTAAGTTTTGAATTTTTTTTAACCTATTTTATCCTTAATTTACTTACAAAGTTAATATTTTTGAAAAATGTGAAACTTCTTGAAAATCTCCAATGATTAATTCATCTTTAAAGTACTTAGTCAATTTATAGAAATTGACATAACCCTTTAACTTACCCCAAAGGAACATTTCAATTAAGTTTCTACAACAAAAAAATTGAACAATTTTGTATACTCTAAGAAATGGATTAAAAAAAAATGTATTCATAGTTGTTTGATGAAAATGTCATTTTGGATAAAAATGTATTCATAATTGTTTTGATTTCTTATTTCATTGGAAAAAATTTTATAATAAAATATTTTGGTGGAAAATTTTTAATTGTTACGAAAAATTATACTCCAAATGTTGGAGTAAAAGTTTACATTATTTCTCTTCAAAAGTTTTTACTTGAATGCAACTAAAGAAAAAGTGGCATTTGTTTTCTATATTTTATTTGGGTAATGCTAAATGGCCACAAAAATTTGGCCCAAAAATGACCACAAAAGTTAAAAAGACTATACTAACCTTTCCTTCTAAAAATAAAATTAAATCTTTATTATCCCAAAACTCTAAA
>JBCEWC010016503.1:0-13079 GCA_038996855.1 Solanum aculeatissimum | reverse complement strand
TTGAGGGAAACAGGGTGAACAAGATTTGGGCTGTGATTGAGGTTTGAGTGTAGGCAAAGTGGGATTTTAGTGGCAAAGGAAGAAACCATTTTTAGCAAGTAGAAATTATTGCAAGTGGCACTGTAGGAGAAGCAGCTGCTTAGAAGAACATCAAAAAGGCAAGGTTATATACACTGGTCCATTTGATGCATCCTCTGCTCATAAACCTCGAAGGGGTTTAAGGGAATATAATCAATTGATGCTAAGGTACTCTTCTCAAACTTCGATGTAGATGGGTTGATTTGGTTCCTTTTTTAATTTATCAAGGGCTAAGGGTTCCGTCGTGCGATGGAATAAATTATCTCAAAATTAATACTTATGTGAATAATTTTTTTGGAATAAATTATTTTATTTTGTATATTATACTAATATAAATAGTGGTATAAATAATAAAAGGCTATCTAAAATCGCAAAATAAAATATTTTTTTTTTATTTAGAAATTATTATATCTTCTATTTTTCATCCAATGATCCCTAGAAGTCAAAAACATAGGTAAAGTATGTCTTTTTTTTTAAGTTTCATATCTGACTTATGTCGAAGTTTGAAAGTTTTCTATTTGAATTATTTATAAAAAATGCACTTTATATATTAATTATTCACTTTTCTATCTGAGTGATGGTAATATTTCTTGAAGGAAAAGTGAAAAATTGATAGTTAAAATGTATTTTGATAAATAGTTAATGATAGTTTATTAAGAAAGCTCGCATAATTGAAGGTTCAAATATGAAATCTAGAAAATCAAAATACTTTAAGTGTGTTTTTGAACCTTCATTCTTTATCGAATCAAATGAATATCACTTTTTGTATAAAAATAATAAATCAAATTAATAAGAATCCATTTTTTTATCTGGATTTTTTGAATATTTTTTCCAACACAAAATATATAATGTGTAGTCATGCTTCTAAATAGAGAAATTTTACAAAACATGATTTTATATTTTTGAATTACTATATGCAACAACACTTTTAATAATTAAATATCTTGTCTTTATCTTAACTTAAAATCGACTATAGTGTAGCTATCTCGCGTAGAAAATGTATTTGAGATATAATTTCGCTTAAAACTATCACATTTATTCTATAATATTTTATTTTTTAAAATGATTTCTAAAGATTTAATGAAGAGAATGGATTAATCGGCGATGATTTAGGGAGTTATGCTAAGAATCAAGTATAATTTTTTGGAATCCACAAATTTCTTGATAAATTTTAACAAAAAGATGAAAGTTGTTGACTTTTAAATATTTGGAGGATCTTTTTTTTTTTTTTGTCAAGAAGAATATTTTAAGAATGTGATCTAAATTTATGGTATAACTTAAGAATATTTTTGACCAAAATTTCCTTTACTCTCTATTTGGATGATGTTTTTGTAACACCCCACAACTCTATTCATAGGATTCAAATTTTTTTATCGTAAGTATATATAAGCTTGAACCTAGTGATATTTTACATTTACCTATGTTTTAAGGCTTACTCCCATATGTGTAAAGTGTATTAGAAGTGGATTAGGGTCATAAGAGACCTCTAGTACTAAGTCAAGTTCAAAACTTTCCTATCGATTAAGTTTTTCGCATTAGATTATGGAAGAGTCAATTTTAAATGATCATAACTCTCAGCACAAAAAGAATCAGGTGGTCATAATATATCAAATTAAAGATCTTTGAATTATCTTTTCAACTCCACCAATTTCGCCTCATTTGGAGTTCGGATCAAAAAGTTATGACCATTTTACTATGGACTATCAGAATAGAGTTGATTCTATGACCCTGACTTACGGGTCGTGGATTGAACTATGACCCGTACTGTCAGCTCATGGAATGACTCCTACAAGTCCATTTTTGGGTCCTAAACCCTACGGACCCAATCACGGGTCATAAAAGCTTCTACGGGTCATAGTTTGGACCTATAGAATGAGTTTTAGGACCCCAAAACCCTCCCGAGTTTCTACGGATGGATTTCTATGATTCGTATAAGCTTCTACGAATCGTAGAAAGTCTCGTAGACGACTTAGACAATGTTTTTAAGAAAAGATATTTTCATCTTTTCTCACCCTTTCTAAGCCTAAATTTGACAATTTTACACCTAATTAAATTCCTAAACGATATCCTTCAACTTTATTACACTCAAAACGTACATTCTCTAGACTTAGAACAAGTTTTCAAGAAGAGAAAAACTAGGGTTTCAAAAGAAGTCAGTGAGTTCTTCAAGAATCTAGTTCTTCCAGGTATGTAAGGCCCTCTAAAAATTATCCTATGTTTGTTTTAGTATATTTAACTATTAATTTCCACCCAAGATCAAGTTTATGAGTTGAGATCAAGTTTTCTTCATTGCTAGTTAATTTCATTGAAATACTTGTTTATGTTTTTTTTTTTATGAAAATCATGGTCTTTACTGATTTCACTGTGAAATTAAGTTATTAAGTCAAGAATACATAGTTTGTTGCATTTGTAAGAACCCTATATATTTCATGGAAAGCTATTATGTCCACAGTATTGAGTTGAGTTCAAGAAGTATTTAAAACATCTGTATTTACAAGATAGTTGAGTGGTAAAATTATATTTTTGAGACATATTGTGTTGATACATCTTTCAGTCAAAGAAAAGAGACAAGTTGAGAAAAGTTTAGAAAAGCTAAAGTTGGGCTAAGTCCCAAAAGATTTAAAAATTATTTTGAGTAATTGTACTCTTAAAGTTATGAACATTATAAAAGTTATTTTGGGAGTAGCATTGAACACTGATACGAGTGAGAGTAATAATAATTTAAACTCGTAAACTACATAGCCAACATAGGATAGGATTGTACCAAGTGTACAACTCCTCATGTGCCACTGAGATAACCCAGTTTATATGGATCCCCAACACTTCGTCTCTTACCCTGGCAAGGTATGGGATGACTCTGGCAATACAGACAAGACGTTGTATCATCATGTGGCTCGTAGTGATGGTTTTCGGTTAGAGAAACTCCCCAAGCTAAAGTGTATATTATTTTTATATATAAATTGAGTTATATTTATGTATGCATTAAATAAGATGTTTTACATATATTGCATTAAAGATGTCACTCAGTTATTTTCTGAGTTAAGCATCCTATTTTAAGTTTCTGTTTTGGCCATTTTACATACCGTACATTCCACGTACTAACATCCTTTGACACTTCATCGTTTTATGATGCAGATTCAGGCACCTATAATAGTAGACATTCAATAAGACAGCTTCCTAGTGGCAATTGGTGAGATCTCCTAGTTCTTAAAGGGCTTCAATCAGTTAGTTTGATTTATTTATTTTATAATTAGGCAACCGAGGATCTTGTTACGGTACCTATCTCTAGTATAGTAGAGGTTTCATGGACAGAGTTGGTAAGTCAGTCCAATTTATTCATTCAAGTATTTAAAGCATTTGTTACTATTTGTATCAAAAGATATTTTTGAGATTTTATATATAGTATGATTGAGATTCTTTGAGTTCTATTAAATATTTTGAAGGTTCGCCCTTATAAAGCTTTTGCATGCATGTTAAGTCTTCAGTTGAGTGAGTCAACCAGACCAAGGGTTCACTTGGGGACCAACAATGATTTCTGAGTGTCAACCACGTCCAGGGTATAAGCTCGGGAAGTGATAGTTTTCATAATGTATGATACTATTATATGATATGGTACAGTATGGTATGGTATAATACAATATTTGGATAGATTATATGGTTTGCTAGTATTTAATAATAATTTTGTCGGTTGGTTTGACTGTCTAGTACTGTATCATAATTGATAAATTTATCAAAATGCCCTTAATTATTATAAATATCAAATTATTAATATTAATTTTTTTCAAAGAAAAGTAATAATTAAATGTAGTAATCAATTACGTAAACTTATAGCCCAACACCAAAATAACTTAATTTATGTGAAATAAGAGAAATAAAAAAGCAAAAAAATTTTTAAAAAAATAAACTTATAAAAATAGACTTAAATTTGGGAGAGAAGACTGGAAGCAGAAGAGGAGCTTCACAAGTCGATGCGGAGGAGAATAAGTAATATGAGTGTGAAAACATTAGATATATCCGGATAAAGTTTAATATATAATAAAGGATAAATTTAAAATCAAGTAAGAGTATAATTGGAAAAAAAAATAATGGGATACCACTAAATTGGTGGTTTCAAAAAGTGAGAATTTTCATGGGTTACAAAATCATAAAATCAATCCATGTCATGCCATACAATTGAAAAACAATCAAAACAAACACCGTTCTCTTACTAACCATGCTATATCATACCATGAAAAAACACCATCCAAATGTGGTAGTTAAGCGGTAATTATGATATTCATTATTCTATAGTTTAAGTATCAAATTGAAATGAATAGTTAGTTAAATTTTTTTTGGAGGTATTACTTTATAGAAGAGAAGGAAAAAAAACATAAATGTATTTTTCAACTTTGCGATTTAGAGCATATATATTCTTTGTTAAAAAAATCATGTACATATATCTTGCCTTTTACAAATGATGCATGTTTATTCTGTTCGTAAAATATACATTTTACTTGATTGAAAAAATTATAATACATATTTTTTATTTAAAACATGTCACGTGACTTTTAAAAATTTTCTCACGTGACTTTAGATCCGATCCATATGGCAAAAAAAAAATTCTTTTTTTACTCAATCATAAAATGAGTTTGGATTGGATCTAAATAGATAAAGCATTGAGTTTTTTTTTTTAATTGGATCTGGTTTGAGTGCATAAAGAAAAAGATCACGTAATTGTTTAAGCCACATAACATTTTTGAAATTTAAAAGTTAGTCTTGTATGATAAGAAGATGCAGGTTGCGGAGATGAGGATGTTGAGATGGATGTGTGGACATACTAGGAGTGATAAGATTGGAAATGAGACTATTTGGGAGACGTTAGAGGTGATCCCTGTGGCTGACAAGATGAGGGAAGCGAGACTGCGATGGTTTGGACATATGCATAGAAGAAGTATCGATGCTCCTGTTAGGAGGTGCGAGAGGTTGGATTTAGGAGTTACACAGAGGGGTAGAGGTAGACTGAAAAAGTATTGGGGGGAGGTGATCAAACAAGATATGACAAAACTTCATCTCATCAAGGACACGACCTTAGATAGAAAGAAGTGGAGATCGAGTATTACGATAAAAGACTAATAGGGTAGTAGGGATAGGTTGATGTCTGATCATATGTTATAGTAAGTTAGTATAATTAATCGTGTCTTTATATGTTGTGTTGTCATTATCCATCTTATATTTGTTACTTTTATCATATTTACATACTATTATTTGTTTTTCATTATTAGTCGTTTTCCTTTTTTCTATTCCCTTTTTTTCCATAACTTGTATCTTCTGCTTATGAGGCTTAATTTTGAGACTAGAGTTTTTCGCAAGCAGCATCTCTATCTCTACGAGATAGTGGTAAGGTGTGCTTACATTTTACCCTCACCAGACCCCACTTGTGAGATTTCACTGGTATGTTGTTGTTGTTGTTGTAAAAGTTGGTTTTAAGGTTTTTTTTTTTAAAAAAAATTCAATCTATTAACAAAAAGAATAAATATACATTTTTGGTTAAATGACAATGAAATTTATGCACTATTTTCTTGTCTCATTTTAATTTAATTTGTGAGGAAACGCATACATAATAAGAAAAATATTTAAAGACAAAATTTAAATCTGTTGTGAAAGCTAATATTAAAAAAATACAGAGAGGGAAAATATAAAATATATTAAAATAAAAGAGAATCTTTTCACTAACTTTTTCACTACTTCTCTCTCTTGTACAAGACTTTATATATATAACCATTTGGGGAGTGGGGACAAGTGTCACTCCTTGCCAAGTTGCTTTGGCAAGGAATGACACATGGACAATTACAAGGCATTCTTTGTCAAGTCATGGAGGGCACTTGGCACCTCCTTACATATTTATAATACTCCCCCTTAATTGTCCATGTAACAAAAAAGTTTTGGCTATCCTTAATACGCATTGTTGGTTGTCTCATTAAAAACCTTACTAGGAAAATTCAGTAGAATAAAACCTTGGTTAAGAAAAAAAGAGTACAACGTGTATTTTACTCCCCCTGTTAAAAGTCGCGATCCAGGCGGTGGAGTCGTCGCATGCCAATCTTGTGTACCATCTTCTTCAGAGTTGAGGCTGGCAAAGCTTTGGTGAATAAATCTATTGGATTATCACTTGAATGTATTGTTGTACGTCAATATCACCATTTTTCTGGAGATCATGTGTGAAGAACAATTTCGACGAAATGTACTTCATTCTATCTCCTTTTATGAAGCCTCCTTTTAGTTGAGCTATGCATGCAACATTGTCTTCAAATATGACCGTGGGTACGTTGGCACCATTCCCTAGGCCACACCTTTCTTTGATAAACTGGATTATTGATCTCAACCATACACATTCTCGACTTGCTTCATGAATCGCTATTATCTCAGGATGATTCGAAAAAGTGGCAACAATGGACTACTTCGTAGACTTCCACGATATAGCAGTTCCTCCGTATGTAAACAAATATTATGTTTGAGATCGAGCTTTATGTGGGTCTGATAAGTATCCTACATCTGCATAACCAATAAGATTTGTACAATCTTTGTTAGTATAAAATAGACTCATATCAATAGTTCCTTTTAGGTACTGCAGAATCTGCTTGACACTATTCCAATGTCTTCGTGTTGGGGAAGAGCTATATCTTGCTAACAAATTGAAAGAAAATATTATATCAGGTCTTGTTGTATTTACAAGATACATAAGTGCGCCAATAACACTGAGATATGGTACTTTAGGACCAAGCAACTCTTCATTATCTTCTGGAGGTCGGAACGGGTCCTTATTCACTTCAAGTGATCGAACAATCATTGGAGTACTCAATGGATGTGCTTTGTCCATGTAAAATTATTTTACAATTTTCTCAGTGTAGGCAGATTGGTGGAAAAATACCCCATTGGTCAAATGTTCAATTTGTAGACCAAGACAAAGTTTTATCTTTTCAAGGTCTTTCATTTTAAATTCTTTCTTTAGATATTCAATTGCCCTTTGAACTTCTTCAGGAGTTCCAATGAGATTTATGTTATCAACATAGATGGCGAGTATAACAAATCCCGATTTTGTCTTCTTAATAAAGACACAAGGACAAATGACATAATTTATGTAACCTTCATTTAACAAGTACTCACTAAGACGGTTATACCACATGCGTCCTGATTATTTCAAACCGTACAATGATCTTTGCAATTCGACTGAGAACATTTTTCGAGATTTAGATTTACATGCATCAGGCAATTTAAATTCTTCTGGAATTCTCATGTAAATTTCATTATCAAGTGAACCATAAAGGTATCCTGTAACCACATCCATTAGATGGATTCCAAGATTTTCATGTCCAGCTAAATCGATGAGATATCAAAAAGTTATTGCATCCATAACAGGTGAATACGTTTCCTCATAGTTGATACCGGGTTTTTGAGAGAATCCTTGTGCAACAAGGTGTTCCTTGTATCTTACAATTTCATTTCTCTCATTGCGCTTTCGCACAAAAACCCATCTATAGCCAACTAGTTTTACACCATTAGGAGTTTGGACTACAGGTCCAAAAACTTCACGCTTAGCAAGTGAATTCAATTCAGATTGAATTGCTTCTTTCCATCTTGGTCAATCACATCTTCGTCGACATTCTTCGACAGATTTAGGTTCAAGATCTTCATTATCTTGCATAAGATCAAGTGCAACATTGTATGCAAAAATATTATCCACTGTAATTTTCGATCGATCTAAATTTATCCCATCACCAGAAGAACTTATTGAAAGTTCTTCATTCACTTGAATATCGGGTTCACTGGTTTGTTCAGGAATATCAAGATTAATTAGTTCTTGGACTTCTTCATGAGATTCTTTTATAGTATCATCTTTATCATTTTTCATCCATTGTTTTCTCAAATTCTTATCCTTTGAACCCAACGGTCTACCACGCTTCAGGCATGTTTGGGATTCAGAAGTTATGACACTAGAAGATGGTCCTTTTGGGACGTCAATTTGGATAGGCACATTCACTGCAGGGATATATGATTTAGTTATCCGTTTCAAATCAGTAAATGCATTTGGCATTTGATTCGCTATTTGCTGTAAATGGATTATCTTCTGGACCTCCTGCTCATATATATGAGTACGTGGATCAAAATAAAATAGTGATGAAACTTTTCACATAATTTTCCTTTTGGGGTCCTTCTCTCCCCCTAACTGCAGAAAAGTTGCTTCATCAAATCGACAATCTACAAATCGAGCAGTGAGAAAATTTTCTGTCAGTGGCTCAAGGTAATGAATGATAGACGAGGAATCAAATCCAACATATATCACCAACCTTCGTTGAGGTCCCATCTTGGTACGTTGTGGTGGTGCGACAGACACGTATACCGCATAATCAAAGATTCATAGATAAGCAATATTTGGCTCATGACCAAAGACTAATTGTGACGGTGATTATTTATTATAGTTAGTCGATCTGAGACGAACAAGGGTTGCTACATGTAAGATAACGTGACCCCAAATCGTAGTAGGCAACTTTGCCTTCATAAGCAGTGGGCGTTCTATCAGTTAGAGACACTTAATAAATAACTCTGCAAGGCCATTTTGAGTATGAACATGAGCAACATGATGTTCAATTCTTATCCCAATTGATAGACAATAATCATCAAAAGCTTGGAATGTAAATTCTCCAACATTATCGAGACGAATGACCTTAATAGGATAATCCGAGAATTGCGCCCTTAACCTTATTATTTGTGCCAATAACTTCACAAACACCAAGTTGCGAGATGATAAGAGTCACACATGAGACCACCTCGAGGATGCATCGATTAGGACCATAAAATATCTAAATGATCTACTAGGTGGATGAATGGGTTCACATATATCCCTATGTATATGTTCTAGAAAACTAGGGAATTCGATGTCAACCTTCAGGGGTGATAGTTTGGCAATTAACTTGCCTTGATAACAAGCAACATATGAAAATTCATTATTAGTAAGAACTTTCAGGTTCTTTAATGGATGCCCATCTCATCATTATTGATCCAGGATGACCTATTCAGTCATGCCATAGCACAAAAGTATGTAAATCAGTAAACTTCTGATTTATGATTGAATGTGCTTCAACTGTACTAATTTTTGCTTAATATAGGCCAGAAGATACCGTTGATAATTTTTTCAGAATATGTTTTCGGCCTGAGACACTCTTGTTATACAAAGATATTCAATATTTGTTTCATTTAGTGTCTCGACATGATACCCATTTTGGCGGATATCTTTGAAACTTAGCAAGTTCCTTGGGGATTTAGAAGAGAAAAGTGCATCTTCTATAACAAATTCCATCCCCTTAGGCAGAAATATAGTAGCTCTTCCGGAGCTTTCAATCAATTTTGAATTACCAGAAATTGTAGTAACATTTGTTTTTCTTCTAATCAAGTACGAAAAGTATTTCTCGTCTTTGAAAATGGCGTGAGTTGTTCCACTATCAATTACACAAATATCCTCACGATTGATCATTGATCCAAATAAAATTTGAGGCATATCCATATTACTTCAAAAACAAAATAAAGTAAATATTATTATTAAACAAAAGTCATTAGATACTTTCTTTATGTACAGAAACTAAAAGAATATTAACATACCAACAAACATAAACAAACAGAAAAGAAAGTTATCTAGACTACAGAAGGCTCATCAATGATCATTTTTCCTTCAGGGAGATCAAAAAGTCAGAGACATCCAAATTCATAGGCTCAATATTATCTTCAGATATAAAATTTGTCTCTACATTGTTACTCGTCTGATGTATGGGTTCAACATTATTTTCAGCGATAAAGTTTGTTTTCGGAATATCATCGCTTTTTTTTAAGGATGCTTGATATAACTGAACCAGACGCTTGGATAATCGACATGTACTCGACCAGTGCCCTACTCTGCCGCACATGTGGCATATACTTTCTGAATTCTTTTTCGGCACCGTTTCTTGCTTTTCACACTTCCTTTTATACTGTTGATCGTTCCTTGGTGCAAGACAACCATCATGATTATAGTTTCTTCTTCGACCACGGCCACAACCACGACTAGGGCCACAACCTCTTTCTCATTGGTTATAATACACCTGATTCACTTCAGGGAGCGACGTAGAACCAACGGGTCGACTCTCATGATTTTTAATCAACAAATCATTATGTTATTTAGCAATTAGAAGGTGTGAAAGTAATTTAGAATACTTTTTAAATTCCATCCCCCGATACTGTTGCTGCAGGAGCATATTTGCGAGAGGGAATGTGGAGTATGCTTTTTCAAGCTTATCACGTTCAGTAACGTTCTCTCCACACAAGTTTAACTGTGATATAATCCTATACATGGCAGAATTATATTCAGTTATACTTTTAAAATCCATCAACCTCAGATTTAGCCAATCGTGACGCGCCTGTGAAAGAATGACCAACTTCAGGTGGTCATATCTATCTTTTAGATTGTTCCACAGCGTGAGGGGATCTTTCAAAGTAAGATATTACATTTTTAATCCCTTGTCAAGATGATGGCGGAGAAAGATCATGGCTTTGGCCCGATTTTGGCTGGATGCTTGATTATTTTCTTTGATGGTGTCTACCAGACCCATCGCATCCAGATGGATTTTGGCATCTAGTGCCCATGATGAATAAACTTTTCCCGATATATCCAATGCAGTAAATTCAAGTTTAGTAATGTTAGACATTTTTATGAATATAAAAGTCTTATATTTTTTACCTGTCTAAAGTGGTTTGAAAATGAACAGAGCTTTGTGCTGATAACGTGTTGTGAAAGCTAATATTAAAGAAATACAGAGAGGAAAAATATAAAATATATTAAAATAAAAGGGAATCTTTTCACTAACTTTTCCACTACTCTCTCTTGTACAAGACGTTATATATATAGCCATTTGGGGAGTGGGGACAAGTGTCACTCCTTGCCAAGTTGCTTTGGCAAGGAATGACACATGGACAATTACAAGACATTCTTTGTCAAGTCATAGAGGACACTTGACACCTCCTTACATATTTACAATAAAATCATACTTTTAAATATATAGTGTAATTTGTCACCTAAAAAATATAAACCTTCAATAAATGAAAGGATAAATATGAAAAATGAAAGAATAAATATGAATTTTTTTTAATATTTAACTTGAACTTTAAATAATTTAATTATTTTGAATATTGAAATCTTTTTTGACAATTAAATTAATTTGGGACAAAGAATTTATTCGTAGGATTAAAATTAGAAATTCTTCCTTAATGGCTAAATTTTAAATAAAGCTATCAGGTCTCGCTTTTTTACTACTCCTAAAATCCTCCTTAAACCCTAGTTACTAGTGCAAGAACATAGCAGAGCAGACTGAACAAACGGTGGAATAAAAGAAGAAGAACAATATGAGGAAGAAAGTGGATGAACGCATTAGAACCCTAATTGAGAATGGAGTCCATAATCGTCACCGTTCTATGTTTGTTATTATTGGAGACAAGTCTTGTGACCAGACAATTTTTACTTTCCTCTTCTTCTCTCTACAAATTTTGTGAAAGCGAACAATTGTCTCTAACTCTTTTTCTTTTTTGTTTATGTGAAAAAATTGAATCAAAATAGATTGTTAATCTGCACTACATGTTGGGTAAAGCTTCTCCAAAGTCACGGCCTACTGTGCTTTGGTGCTATAAAGACAAACTAGAACTTAGCAGGTGATGCTTACTCCAAGTTTGTGCTTTTGTTTCTCTCTGTTTCAATTTTTTTTTATCTAGTTTTGATTTGATATAGAATTTTAGAATGCGTGATCTTAAACTAAATATATTATGCAGAATGTACCAAAATACATTTTAATCTTATTGTTTTAGACATGTCATGTGGGATATTTGAATTAAAGAGTTGCCAAAAAAGTTTTAAAACTCATATTTTTTTTTTGAAATAGACTAAGGGGCTGCTTGAATAGACTTTTTTTAAGTGATTTAAAAGTTAAAAGCCAAAAGTAGGTAGCTATCTATTTTTGACTTTTGACGTTTTTTGGATACTTTTTAAACCTATAGTGAAATCACTTTGTGTTGTTGTCAAACGCCTCGAAAGTTTAATAAGTGCTTAAAAGCCAAAAACACCTAAAAATAAGCCTATTCAAACACCCTCTAAGAGCCTATTTAGCTTATTTTAAGTGTCTCTAAGTCGAAACAGTTTTTAAGCACTTTTTAGTATTTGGTAAATAAAAAAAATGCTTATAAGCACTTGATTTTAAGCTATAATAAGCCAAAAACCTGAAGTTATGATTTTTAACTTATGAAGTTAAAAGTCAAAAGCCAATTCAAAGAAGTTCTAAAAGGAAAGTAAGACAAATAAATTGAAATTGAGGGACTATTTTTATTCTTTATTGAAATCTGAATTTGGTTAATCCCATGTAGAAGTGGATTAAATTTTGTAATGTAAAATTCGAGTTAGGGACCTTATATTTTATTCGACACAAAGAAACAGTGAGAACTCTATAAAGTTGTTTCTCCAAAATTCTTTACTTTAATTTGTTCTAGCAGTAATTACGTCTAGTTGGAATATGATCAAACATAGGTTCAAGTTGGGTATTATTGAAGAAACTTTAAATTTTCGTGAATTTGGAGCTTTTGTGACTTTACTCATTGTGCTTATAGTTATAGCTTTATATCTGACAGTTAATTTACTGGATATTGTTGGTGAGTGAGGAATTCTAGGGTCATTCTTTTGTGGAGATGGTTATATTGTGAGTGATTATTGGGGACTTTGTTTTGTGTTTGTGAAAAATATCATTGAATTTTGTCTCTACATTTATTACATTGAGCCCAATTTATTTATTTGAATGGTAACTTTCCTATTATATATATATATATCCACTTGGTGAACTACTTTAAAGTAGTCCCCCTATCAAAAACAAACTACATCGGAATATAGATACTATATTAGACCCCTTTTCCGACTAGGACACTATAATACAATCCTTTTCCAATTAAGATTCTATATA
>JBCEWC010016502.1:0-13080 GCA_038996855.1 Solanum aculeatissimum | reverse complement strand
ATTTGAAAATAAATAATATTGAAATGATGAAGGATAAATTAGCAACAAAGTATATTTTTATCTTGATAATGATAGAGGATAATATTGAACAATATATTAAAATGATGGAGAATAATTAAAAAATAATCTCATTGAAAAATATATTAAAGTAATAGATTATAATTAAAAAATAAGTTAGGATACATTGGAGTTTGCACTGCAATTCAACTACATTGTCATGTACATTGCCATTTAACACCTCAGCGATTATCAATTATAAAAGGTTGTTGCTGGGACAGAAGGTGCAGGTAAGGCGCAGGGTACAGGGTGCCTTACCTTTTTGCCGTCAAAAGTTACTGCCAGACGGAGGACATTAGTGAACAAGGGTAAGGCGCAGCAGGGCCTGCGCCTTTGCCCTTTTGGTATCAAAAAATTTTTAATTGCCTTTTCGGTTAATTCTCAAACAATTTATACCCTTTTGGTTCCGGACTCTCGGTATTCCTGTCCAGTCTATGTATTTCTACAAAGCTTTCCCTCAAAGCTGTCCAATCCATTTATCTTTCCAAAAAGCTTTTTTTTTTTCTTTCATTCCTGGGGGGAAGTTCAATATTTCTTTTAAAACATCCCAAAGAGACCTGACGGATTTCCATAAGTTTACTCCATAAGGGGTGTTGACTATGTTGGTGCTTATTAGCTCCATACTTTATATTGATGACCTCCCTCCATACACTTTTTTCTTCTCTAGCATATCCATAGCCATTTTTGCCAGTAAACTCATAGTGTGCAACTCAAGTCTCTGGTACCCATATCTCTCTCCCTTTTGTTCTTGATGACTGCTTTCCATCTCACTAGTTTGCACCCGATCTTCTCTGCATTCCCTTGTGATAAGAACTGTCTCCTCAGGGTGTCCATCCTTTTACCCAGTTTGGCAGGGATATGAAATAAGGACATGACATAAGTGGGTAATGCATCTAACAGTGTGTTGATCAAGATGGTCATATCCCCAAGGGATAGATATTGAGCCTTCCAGGTTGTCAATTTTTTCTCAAATTTGCCCAAGACTTCATTCCAAATCTCCAGGGCTTTGTTCTTTGACCCCAGAGACAGAGCCAGACCAAGATATTTTGTAGAAAGTGATCCTACCTCACAACCCAGAATTTCAGCAAGTGTTATCTGGAACCTCATTATCAGGAAATAGCAGCCTCTTCTCCTGGTT
Source organism: Solanum aculeatissimum (assembly GCA_038996855.1). Classification (NCBI taxonomy): domain Eukaryota; kingdom Viridiplantae; phylum Streptophyta; class Magnoliopsida; order Solanales; family Solanaceae; genus Solanum; species Solanum aculeatissimum. Next base: position 11,885 of record JBCEWC010016502.1, on the reverse strand, counting down.
CACATGCAAGCCTGAGACAACCTCAAAGAGAATCAAAATGGCTGAGGTACAAAACTCTGTGTGTTTACCTCACAGAAGAACAATGTGTCATCAGCATACAACAATTGGGTGATTACCAGGTTTTCATTTTGTTTGTTCTTCACTACAAATCCCCTAATCCATCCATCAATAGCAGCCCCTTCCATCATATCATTGAGACCCTCCATGGCACTTATGAACAAGAAAGGAGATAATGGATCACCTTGCCTCAAGCCCCTGTGTGAGGGAATAAACCCTTCAGGACATCGACTTACAAGAATGGAGAAGCTGAAATTACTGATGCAAAATTTTATCCAGCCAATCCATTTGATGCCAAAACCCATATCTCTAAGGATGTTAGAGAGGAAATCCCAGTTACCATGGTCAAATGTTTTTTGGATGTCAAGCTTGCATAAGAGACCAGGCTCCATGCTCTTCAATTTGGAATCCACACACTCATTAACAATTAAAGCTGCATAAATTATTTGCCTACCTTGAATAAAAGTCATTTATTACTTGCTTACTAGTTTACCAACCACCTTTCTTAGTCTCTCTGTCAGCAGTTTCAAGATGATCTTATACACACTTCCTATCAAGCTCATTGGTCTGAAGTCCTTAAGCTCTTTGACGCCATTCTTCTTGGGGGTCAGAATCACATAAGTGGCATTGAAGCTCTTATCAGAAAACTCTTGAGAGTGAAATTAGGAATGGCGTTCATAGTGTCATTTTTTACCACTTCCAAAGCAAGCAAGAAAAAACCTCAAGAAAACCCCCATGGAGAATCCATCAGGCCCAGGTGTTTTGCCTGCATCACACATCTTTATACATTCAAAGACCTCCTGTTCTTCGAACCCACTCTGTAGCCATTTTTGTTCTTCCCCAGATATGGACTGTTAAATTTTCCAAAGTGAACTGTCGTGTCCATGATTCTGTCTCTGAATAGAGATTTTTGATAGAAGAAAATGACCTTTTCCTTAATCACCTCAGGATCATTGCAGACTGCTCCATCTATCAAAAGCTCATCTATGTAATTATATCTTCTGCATGCATTGGCCATCTACTGAAAAACTTAGTGTTCTTATCCCCCCTGCTTCAACCGAAGGATTATGGATCTCTATCTCCAAGCCACCTCTTCATACTTTGCCATATCCTCTACTTCTATTGCCAGGTTTGTTTTTAGAAGTAACTCATCATCTGTAAGATTTCTTTCTTCTCGTAGGATATCAAATTTAGCAATCTTGTTGAGAATATCAGACTTCTTCCTTTCTGTGCACAAAATTATTCAGTGGTTCAGCCCAATGTTCTCTAAGTTTCCACTTTTTCACAGAGCATCCCCTAGATCTGGAAGCCACATGTAATAAATGGCATAGCAAACTCATTACTTACAAACTCAAAAGTCATCCTTCAAAGCATGTTCTTCCTCATTTCCACCCAATCAACCAAGTTTCTGAAGAAGCTATGTTTTCAGTAATATCGTATGATTTTTCTCCAGCGGTGAAGTAGATCTCGTTCTCCATGTTTTTGAATAATCGCAGTGGGTGATTACAGAAAAACACAGAACCAGTTGTTGCTGTAATGCTGGAATCTCGGAGTAAGAGTCTCAAAACTTTACCTGAAAATCGTGTATGGGTCTATAGGAGCACTTGCATAGAAATGGCTCAAGAGATAGAAATGGCATAGGTGTTTTAGTAGACGGTGACATTAGGGAGCAAGTGGTGGAGGTTAGAAGGATTAATGATAGGTTGATGACAATTAAATTAGTTGTTGGCAGGTTTAATTTGAACGTTATTAGTGCTTATGCACCTCAGGAGGGCCCGGATGAGGAGACCAAAAAGCTCTTCTAGGAGGATTTGGATGAGGTTGTGAGAGGTATACAAAACAACCGAGGAGATGTTCATAGAGGTTTTGGTTTTGGGGAGAGGAATGGTGGTCGAACTTCGCTTTTGGATTTTGCTAAAGATTTTGAGTTGGTAATTGCTAACTCGTTCTTCCCGAAGAGGGAGAACCACTTGGTTATTGTTCGTAGCATGGTAGCTAAGACCCAAATAGATTACTTACTCTTTAGGAAGGGTGATAAAGGCCTCTATAAAGATTGCAATGTTATTCTGAGTGAGAATCTCACTACCCAAAATAAGTTTTTGGTGATGAACTTGGAAATTAAGAGGGATAGGAGGAAGAAGACCTTAAATGACCGACCGAGGATTAAATGGGGTGGCTTGGCTCCTCTTTCACAGGAGATGGATGGGGGAGAAGTTGAGTGGTATAGGGCCTAGAGCAGTAACGGGGATGTCATCAATATGTGGGATAAGAAAACTCGTTGCATTAGGGAAACAACTAAAAAGATGCTAGGGGTATCGAAAGGTAAATTTGGTGGCCATCAAGGAGATTGGGGGTAGAACAAAGAAGTCCAAGGAAAAGAGGAAGCAAAGAAGGTTGCGTATACAAAGTTGGTGGAGTGCATAGACGAGGAAAAAAATTGGGCGCTTAAGGAAGCTTATAAGACGACAAAGACAAAAGCTAAGTTAGCGACTATGGTAGCTTCCGAACGCTTGTATGTCGAGCTAGGGAACAAAGGTGGGGATAAGAAATTGTATAGGCTCACAAAAGCAAGAGAGAGAAATGCAAATGAAGAGCATTAAGAATAAAGTAAGGCAAGGTATTTGGTGGAAGAGACCTCCATTAAGCAAAGATAGCAAGCGTACTTCCACAATCTCGAAAATGAAAAAGGAGACAGAGATACTATGTTGGGTGAATTGGCGCACTTTGAAAGACTTTGAGACTTTGGGTATGGTAGGTGTTTTAAGGTTGAAGAGGTTATACATGCTATTTGTAGGATGCACAGGGGTAGAGCAATCGAACCCGATGAAATTTCGATCGAATTTTGGGAGAGCACATACAAGGCAGGTACGAAGTGGTTGACTAGATTGTTTAATGCTATTTTTAAGATATAAAAATACCCGATGAATGATGGTAGAGTACAATGATCCCATTGTACAAGAACAAAGGTTCATATTCCAAACTGTAATAATTACAAGGGTATCAAATTACTAAATCACACTGAAGATCCAAGAGAGATGATAGAGATAAGAGTGAGAAAAGGAGTGTCAATTTCCAAGAATCAATTTGGATTCATGCTAGGACGATCAACTATTGAAGCACCCCATCTTGTGTGGAGGTTGGTGGAGAAATATAGGGAAAGAAAGAAAGACCTACACATGGTGTTCATTAACCTTGAAAAGGCCTATGACAAAGTCTCGAGGAATATCCTATGGAGGTGTTTGGAGGTTAAAGGTGTCCCAATGGTGTATGTTAGGACTAAAAAGGATATGTATAATGGAGCTAAGACTCGAGTTAGGAGGAGACTCAAAGCACTTCCCAATGGAGATGAGATTACATCAGGGATCAATTCTTAGCCTTCTCCTATTTGCTGTAGTAATGGATGAGTTGACTCGATCTATCCAGAATGAGATTCTTGGTGTATGTTATTTACGAATGATATGGTACTGGTTGACGAGACACGTGATAAAGTTAATGCTAGGTTGGAGGTTTGGAGACAAACTCTAGAATCCAAAGGTTTCAGGTTGAGTAGGACCAAAGCAGAATATTTGGAGTGCAAATTCAATGATGCATTGTATAAAGCAAACATGGAAGTAAGACTTGTCACGCAGACTATTCCCAAGAAAGAAAGTAGAAAGTTTTCAAGTATTGTGGGAACATCAATGATGATGTTTTACATCGCATTAGGGCGGCCTGAATGAAATGAAAGCTTGCCTCTGGAATCTTGTATGATAAAAAGATACTGCATAAATTAAAAGGTAAGCTCTAAGGAGTGGTGGTTAGGCCGTCCTTGTTGTATTGGGTGGAGTGTTGGCCAGTTAAAAACCTCACATGTTCAAAAGATGCATGTTGCAATGATGAGGATGTTAAGATGGATGTGTGGGCATACTAGGAGGACATAATTAAAAATGAGATTATTCGAGAAAAGATGGGAGTGAACTCTGTGGCAGAGAGATACAGAAGTCAGACTCAGATGGGTTGGACATTTGAAAAGAAGGTATGTTGATGCCCTGGTGAGGAGGTGTAAGAGGTTGGTTATAGTAAGTACACAGAGAGATAGAGGTAGGCCATAAAAGTACTGGGAAAGAGTGATTAGACATGATACATCACAACTTCATATTACCAATGACGTGACTCTATATAGGAAAGTGTGGAGCTCGCGTATAAGGGTAGAAGGTTAGTAGGGGTAGAGTGTTGTTTTCCCTTCCGAAGGCTTAGGCTTGTTAGTGCATGTCACAGTTTAGTCGTGTTCATGTAGTTCTTGCCATATATTGTTTATTGTGTTTTGATTATCACACTATTTTGTTATTGTTGTTTCTTTATTGTAGACCTTACAATGTTTTTTGTATTAATTGAAATGCTTTATTCATTATTTTCTTGCTCTACTTGAGTTTGATGCGCTTGAACCGAGAGTTTTTCGAAAACGGTCCCTCTATCTTTACAAGGTAGTGGTAAGGTCTACATACACCCTACCTTCCCAGGCCCCACTGAGTGGGATTCTCCGGGGGTATGTTGTTGTTGTATGGTCAATTAGGAGACATCAATCAAGTGATTCTCAAAAAATATCCCAATTGAATATATTTTCTCTTTTCTTCACAACACATCCTGTGAGTACTGACATAGAGAAATATTCATAGCATAAATAATAGACGCACAGACAGTGCAGGAAACCCTTATTTCGAAAAGGAGAAAGCTTCAGGGAAAAAAAATTGTATGAAATAGACTGAGAACAGAAATATATCCATCAGGTTACAAGTGGATTTAAGCAAAATGCACCAAAAATAACATATAAAGATGTCAATACCTGTGCTACACGATCAACCTCCAGAATCAGCAGACCCTTGCGCATCTCAGGCACTTTAAGGAACAGAATCCTCTTGAGTTCTTTGACAAATACAAAATTTGTCAGGAGAAAAATTGAGTTCTAAAATCACAAGAACTCAAATTAAGGTATCTCTGGCTCATTTTCATTGACGAGTATGCTGAGACTTTTATGTAAAGCTGATTATAGATCCATATACCAACACTGCTTAAGGTAACTACTCAAGTGAAGGTTCCCTATACCGACACTATATCAACAAATTGAGTTTAGTAGTTAAAACATTCTTGGTCTTTACTTTCAGATAAAGAAAATTTATTGAGTGGTGGTGGTAGTAGTAGTAGTTTTTTAACTTAATCTAAAAACTACACTAAACAGTAATCTTAGCATGGTTTTACTTGAGAAAGAATGTCCAAGCATGAATTTGTCTCTTCAGCCACCTGAAGGATAAATGCACCCGTAGACTAGGAATTGAACAAAAGGTGGAACCAAATAACCAAGACACTTCGTAACTGGTAACCTTATCATCATTACTTACCGGGAATGATGGCGTATGTGAAACTGATGACTTGACTTGCCAAGGCCAAGTGTTTAGAAGTAATAGACTTCAAACCTGAAACCTGTAAAACTTATTCCAGTTAAGGCACAAAGATATTGCATCCACATCAACTACAGAAAATATGGTGGGGGAAAAATAGTCGGTAAGAAATGCACCCATAAAGTCAATTAAAAATCAGTAAAGAACTACAATACAGTTGGCTTCTAATCTTTGACAATGTTCCAGGAATAAATCTTTTGATGCCCAAACATCTACCACCATACATTTTCTGGCAAATTTATCATCACCTTAAAAATCCAATTATTCCAACAATTCTAGTCCAAAGATATGGAAAGAAGAAACCCAGTCCTCTTCAATCATTTTTTTCACCTCCTTTCTCACCCCATTCTCCAGGGTAATTGGATGATGGCTAGTATAAGGAGGCTCAGAACATATCAAGTGCAGTGTCAAGGACAAGAGCAACACTACTTTAGCTACAGGTTAGGCATAACCTAGTAGCTTTGGCTCAAACCCCGAATTTGTGTAAAAAAAAATTATTTGATATGTACAAATAATCTTTCCAGAACCCATAATTTAAAAATTCTGGCACCACCGCTAATTAAGGGATAAAGACGGTCAAACTTCTATATCGTGTCTGGTTCGTGATATAAGGGTGGGATTGAAATCAAGAACATATGTGGTGGTTTGAGTACCTTTGGCTACTAGCTTTTTTCAAAAATAAAAAATAAAAAAATGTGCACACAAAAAATAATAACATTAGCTAGAGAAAATATATTCAAGAAACCAAAACAAACCTGCATTGCTCCAGCACCAAGGACAAGCTGACAAGTCCTTGTATTGAACAATTTCAGGATTTCAACAACACGGTGAACGACTTCTGAAGATAGGCCCGGCAAACTATTATTCATCTCAATACACTCTGACAACATCTTTACCAAAAGCAAGCCGCTGAAACACAACAGGAGAATTGTCATCTTTGAAGGTGAATTTAACGTAAGAAAAAGGAAAACTGGGAAGGACGATCCAGCACTCCTGAATCGAATTCCCATGTAAAAAGCCCCAAAAAGGGATTAAGAAGTCATGTTATCAGATAAGTTCTCTTTTCTGTTTCATAGAGAAAAGAAAATGCAACATGTAGAGACAGCCAACGAAAGGTCACATAAGAAATAGCTCTAAACCAGTAGTCTTAATTCTTATGCAGTGACCAAGCCACCAAGGCAGGGATGAGAACGCTTTGAGAGGAAAAAAACAGAAAATGAATAATAAAAATCTGAGAGTACCAGCTCCACCAAAAAAGAACAGACAACTTCATCAAATAGAAAGGAATCACTAACCAGTTAACCATATGATACCCAACACCTCTGAAGAAAAGCAGTCTAGTAGAAGATCTTCCACGCTCTCTTGAGTTAATTTCATTGCTCTGAGAAGAATTAGTTTCAAAATCAGTATCAGTGCGTCCAGTTTGCCAGCTGAATCATGAAGTCCTTACCTGTGGTGTACTCTCTGAACGTGGAATAGAATCAGTGTGCTCTGCATTTTGTGATATCTTTTGAAGTCTAGCTTCTGTCGTTGGGGAACCATCACTGCTCAAGACCAACTTAGGGCTGTTTGGTGCAATATCGGCTGAAACCTCATCAGCAAGTTCACGGGTCTCAGATTCTGAGCAGAACAGTGATGTGACAATTGCCTGGAACTCATCAGGGACATCAATCTCAGCCCAATTTTCCTGGTCGAGAATGGCCCTCATCTTTGCCATCTGATTCAACCAGCAACACATTCAGTCTATAAATGCAAGAAGTAATGAGTCAATGACACAGATAAAGCTCAACTGGAGAACAAACTAACCCTGGATTCATGTTGGAAATCAATAAAGGCCTTGGCCTGTGATTGCAATGTTCCCCGAATACTATAACCCAATCTTCCACCAATCTGTATATATTGGCAAAACAGGCATCAATACAACTAAAATACAGATGTGGAACCAGTAAAGTATTTACAAAATTAAAAATAAAAATAGAGCATTTCACCTTCTCAGTGGCTGTTATAAATTCTTGAGTGATGTTATATATGTTCAGAAACTCCTGCAACCTCAATCGAGGGTGGATAGGAGAACGCACTCCAAGGATCTTTGCCCATCTGCCATGAGCAGCATCACAAGCTGCAAAAACAGCTTCTGCGTTCTCTCTCAATACATCAGCTCTGTCAAAGAAAAAACAGTGGGATAAACATTTGGATATTCTTTAAATACAACTTATGAAGATGCTAAAAGTAGAAGCCAACAACTGAAACACAAGACAGGCATCGCACTGGCCATTGCACCCAACCTCGACGTAACACCCATCACACCCAAGTTGGCGTAGCGACCAAGTGGTTGAGGAGGAAAAATTGGTCTAAGTGTTGGACGTGAGATTTCTGGTAAATAAAAGAGAAATCCAAAAGACAGAAACTAAAAGAAGGCATCAGGAATGTGAATAACCTGAAATTTCTCGATAAAGTAGATGACATTGTACCATCATTCCCATTTCCATGAACAGAAGAGACCTTGGCAGAGTTCCTTTGCACGGAAAGTTGCAGCGAGGAATTTACCTGATCGTCTGTTTCATGAGCTGTTTCTGAAGCTGCTGCTCCAAGTGCAATTGCAGCGGCAACTGAGTCAGCAGCATAATGGCCATCAAGATGACACAAAATCCACTCAATGGCTCTTTTAACTTCAGATGCCTGTGCTAAGTGTGCCTGCATTCACTAAAAGAAAAATATCAAGTTATATCATACCAAATTAGATGGGGAAAAAAAAAGGAATCGATGAGACAATTGCACAAAGCACTTTTCCAGACAGCTGCAGATGGAAAACCAATTATTCAAGACAAACCAGGAATCCAGGTAAATCCCCGCTCCTATGCAATAGCTCGCAAACCACACAGAAGAGGAAACCTGCACTAGGCAAGCACGGTACGGCAAGCTCAACCCAGAAGGCAAACCTCTTGCTTTACTGGCAAGGGGTTTTGAACTTGAGACCTCCAACATGGAAGTCGCAAGCCCAAAACCACTAGCCATCCCGAAGGGTTTCTTTTAAAAACCTTTTATTTAAATTGCAAAGAGTATGAGTTACAAGTTATATACGTTTAATTAGAAATTATAACTTACAAGTTTCAAGTTTCAAATTCAAAGTTGAAAGTTCAAAATTTTTATTATTTTTTAACTTTTTATAAAATAATAATATTATAAAAAGTTTCATAAAAATTACTAAACTTTTTATAATAATAATAATATAAAAAGTTATAACCTTTTATAATAATAAATATAAAAAGTTACCTTTTTATAGTAATATTTAATAAGTTGTAAGTTTAAAAATATTTAAATAGTATTAAAAAAATATACATGATATACATATAAGTTAATAACTTAATATTAATATGTATTATATACATATATATAATTATATACAAATATTATATAAGTTAATACCTTAACATAAAAAAAAATTAAAAATGGTAAAGAACCGGTACCGGTTCGATTAGGTACCAAGTCGGTAACTATAGGACCGGGCCGGAATTCCTCTAAAAAAACTGGTAGACCCAACTCCGATAGACCCAGTTCTGGAAAATTAAAGGGTTGATGAAACCGGTACTGGTTCTGCTTCCGATTCCGGTATAATCGATCCGTTGGGTTCCGGTCTAATCTGTTGCCACCCTTAGTCTGAAATAGTCTTCTTGAGCTTGGTTTGGAAAATTCAGCACAATAATTTAGGAGTTTGACATGACTCGTAGTGGAGCTGATCACTCTATTTTATTGACATTATGCATCAAATTCAATATTTCATTCTAAGCACGTTGAAATTGACTGTCAATTTTGTGAAGTTGAGTGATCAACTTGCATATATGTTCACCAAGCTCCTCACCAGTCCTCGTATTAATTACATCTATAACAAGCTAGGTACATATGACTTGTATGCACTAACTTGCGGGGGAAGTCTTAGAATAGGAATAGGAACAAGAATAATTTATACAATCCTACATAAAATAGGAATAATATACAGAATCCTACTTGGAAAGGAACTGTGATGTAGTGTCCTCATTGGAAAACGAGTTTAATGTAGCATCTATCAATAGGGTCTTAATGTAATAATGTAGAGAAACAATTCAAGAGTATTTTTCTCTTATATATCTCACAACCATCAAGTATATGGTGGTCAGTTTGGAAGGAAAGGGCCGCCGACCGGCAACTTCAGTACACAGATATAGATTCATTCCTGTCCATCCGTTTTTGTTTTCGAACAAGACTAAGGCGTGAGCGAGGGTCTCTTTGTGAATAGATGTTTTGAAGATAGAGCCAATTCCATACACAAAGTCGAATGAAATTGTATAGTATCTTTATTTTTTTGGTACAAACAATTGTGCATAGTAGATAAAGATCAGATTGTGGCTTTGATAGGAAGCTTGTAGCTGACAATTTTTTGTCGTGGCCAGCATGCCTTTAATGCTGAAGAATACAATCTTACCAGTTTTTAAAAAAATGGATTCAGGAGGCAACTGAGACCAAGATCTAAGCAATTTATACTCGATCAAAGCTTAAGGCTCAAATTAAATGAGTCCCATCAAATAGCGCAGATTCATGATGAGGCTAAATCAGTTGACATTAATTAAGGCTCAACTAATTTGACACTAAATGAGATATTTGTTTTGTGCCCCAAAAAGAAAGAGAAGAGAATATTCAATGAAGCAGGCTGAGGCCTGTCTGAAATGTGAGATGGGAAAAAATTAGATGAAGAATGGTCTGCAAAGATCATTTAAATTAGAAAGAGGCTTTACTCATCTCAAAAGTAATGCATGTAACATTGACCAAATGGTTTTTTTTTTAGATAAGGGTAACTTAACATTGACCAAATGGTTTTACCATGGCTTGTGACCCAAAATGTTCACAGAACTTAAAGCAGGACCTCTTTGGGTCTGGAGCCTATAGGGCAACTTTTTTCATCAAAATTTCCAAAAGGGTAACATAAATTTCAAAGAAACCAAATGGGTAAAGGGAGAACCACACCTTACAATAAAATGTTAACTTACCCCTTGCATATTGTGTGGCATCAATCAACCAATCAATTAGGCCTTAAACCCCAACTAGCTGAATCAACCATATGAATCCTCTATATCCTTTCCATTCTATTCATGTCCATTTTTTCCAATTTAATTAGGTATATTAGTGGTCATTAAAACATAAATCACCTAGATCTAATTGTTACCTTCTCAAAAAAATAAAATCCCCTAGATCTTCCACTAATCCCTATATTGACAGACAAATCCTTTTTTTTTTTAATTCTACAAAGGAAAAAAAGGAAAGTAACATATCACGATTGCAGCATATTCCTGATTAAAGGAAAAGATACAGTGAGGTACACATTACCTGCACTATCAGGAAAACAGCCTTCAATAGATGAAGAAAACATTCAGGAGACAGGCTTCTCAATCTACTGGCAAGGGATGAGCTTCCACCTGAGTCAGCATATAAATGATATCAGGAACTATAGCATGAAATCTACCAGCCCACTCCTTTGTATGAACGATGAAGTTGCATCTCCAATCCTTAGCCATCTTACAGCACCCTATTTTCTAATTACAAGAAAAAGAAAGAAGAAAAGAACCAATCTTTTGCACACCAAATTCATTTGCATCAGAAGCTCATTCTTATAAAAATGAGATGTGAACCTAATAATGTAAACCCACCATCAGCATCAATTGCTCGTTCTCCTGCAGCAAAATCTGAATCCATAGGTTGGGCACCAAGCACCCGTAGCAGTTCTTCAACTGCCATCTTAATGGCAGTTTTCATATCAGATGTAAGAGTGTCACGATATATTCTTAATACAGCAGGGAGTTTTGCCTGGATATTACAACAGTCAAACATGATCAAATATTTTACTAAAAATTTCCAACACTCTAAAAATGTAAAAGGAAAACATATACAGACTTTACAACTATCAGAATAAAATTTGTTTCATTTGGCATAAATTGCAGCCGCCAGCCGGATTGGCATTGATGTGTAGTCACATTGATGACCAATAATTAGTCAATCACAAGGAGACACAAAACAGAACATAGGAAGGGCGAAAGGCATTGTAGTCCACTCTATTCACTAATCATTGTTTTCTATATCTTCAGCTATGCTCCTCCTTTCTAAACACAAGTATATAAATAAGGGAAAAGAGTCAAAATGCCCTTAAACTATAGGAAAGAAACAAAAATGTCATTCATTTATAGTTTGGTCCAAAAATGCCCTTGCAGCCAATACTTTGGTCCAAAAGTGCCCTTATTGTTATTTAATGGGTCAAAAATGTCCTTTTTCAAATAAATTTTTTTTTTTATTTTGCACCGGGTGTCCGAGTCTCTTAGAGCCCCGACTAATCCCGGGGGTGCACAAGCCCTCGGCAAGGAGTTTCCC
>JBCEWC010016501.1:0-13081 GCA_038996855.1 Solanum aculeatissimum | reverse complement strand
AGCTTGAGTCCCAAGTCCCTAAATCCCTAGAGCTTATGTGCTACATGCTTTAGCTTCCGCATTTCCGAACCGATGATCAGTGTAATGATGCTATGATGTCTTGATCGAGGGTCTTCGGGTCCTCTTTCGCCATGTCACATCTAGGCCCCCTATTCGGTTCGTGACAACACCCTTCTCGAATAATGCTAGAATAGGTATTGAAATCAATACCTCCTTGAGCTTTTGAAAGCTCTCTTCACCCTCATTGGTCCACCACTGAAATGTTATTGTCTTTTGAGTTTGCCTAGTCAATGGAGCTATGATAGAGGAGAAACCCTGAACAAACCAACTATAATACCTTAATAGCCCAATGAAACTCTAAATCTTAATAACTATAGTGGGTCTTACCTAATCACGAACCACTGCAACTTTGGTTGAATCAACCATAATACCTTCATTGGTCACAACGTAAACTAAAAAAGTGATAAACTTGAGCCAAAATACACTACATCGAAGGCCTCTATCTTAAATCTATCTGGTATAACATAACATAGCCTATGATCACCACTAGCTTGAGAGCTACTATGAGCACTGCCTTGAGCTCCACCCTTGGCACCCCAAGTTCCACCCCTAGCAATCTACAGAGCAACTCAAGATGCTAGAGCTGGTGTAGAATAAACTATCTGTGACTAGGCTAGATAGTAGCATAAGAACATAATTAATCCTTTGCCTTATGCCCAAACTTATTACAAACATAATGGCCTCGGGGACAAGAAATGTCAACATGTCATTGGGGCTTGAAAAACTACCATGACTAGTCTAGCCAGACATTGATCCACATATACCATTCGTACTCTAAATAGTTGTAAGTATTATGCTACCATGATAACCCTGGCTGCCTGGACCAAGATAATCTCTAAATCTATGTGGATGGCCACTAAATATACCCTAGAGATGAAACATCTTTGTGTCGCCTTGTGTAGTATGTCTTATTCTCTTTATGATCATAACATAATCAATAATACTCTAAATAAACCACCCAATAACACAAGTGAAGTTGTAACCTCCTAAAGATAGCCATTAAATCCCTTCACTAACTTACAAATTCGCTCAAACTCAATAGGAATACTCAATATAGCATAGCAAAATAGCTTATGGAAATAAGACCCATACTTAGATATTGATAAGAAACCTGCTCCAACCTATCAAACTCATCCCTATGCTCATAAGGAAGGTAATAAGTCACAAAACTCTTAAGAAATACCTCATTAAATATCTCCTAATTCATCATAGGAGAACTGGCTTGTCGATGTGCAAGAACTGATCTCCACCACTCCTTGCTTACTCCAACAAACTGATAGGAAGTGTAAGCTACTTTATGAGCCTTTAAAATACCTAAGTTGAACAACCAGTACTAGAACTCAGTCAAGAAATCATATATTCCATCTTCTGTTATACCATTAAATTTAAGAGGTGTCAATCCAACAAATTACTCAAAACTCTTTTGCTCAAATACTGACATTGTTGCACTAGTAAAAATTATTGGAGTTGTAAATCTAAGAGATGCAATAGAGGGAACTAAAGAAGAATCAAGAGTTTGAAATCCCACACTAGTCCCCTGTACTAGCTGTGAAGTACCAATTATAATAGGGAACTTGAAGTACCTGGAAGGATACTAGGAGTATGGGTACCATCCAATCTAGCATATAATCAAACAAACAACTCTTGAAGCATCAGAGTACTGTCTGGAACTGTAGAAGGCTGGGTTGACCTCATCTCCTAAACTTGCGAAACAAACGTATCCTCATGTACATAAATAGGCTCTAATGATACCTCTCTAACTCATCCTGGAGCAGATGTTTCTCACCTCGCTCAAACCCATCCTCTAACTCCACTACATCACATGTCTGGACCTTGGATTGGGGTTCGGGAAATAGGTATGGTATCATCCTTGATGACTCTAACTCTATTCCTCATTATTTATGCAGAAAGAATAGATTAAAGGTATACAACACTTGATATGAATAAATTGCAAAAAAGGAATCAGTGAAAGGAATTTCTCCTGTTAAGTATCTTGTAGCCTCTCAAAGATAAGTTTGGATGTCTATATGCCGATCCTCAAGACTTTACTAGATATCCTAATCTTTCACTCATGAGACAGGTGAACCTAGGTTTCCGATACTATATTTTTATGAGCTAAAAATTGAGGTCATGATGGGACACATCTAAAAATTCATTCAAATGTGTAAGACAAAAAGTAAATCACATATGAGACTCCTAACAAGGGAAGTTAGGCCACATATTAGAAAAATCAAGTACAATAATGAATACCCCAAAACCTGATTTCATAAGTATAAAGAGCATCTAATACAACTCTGGAAAGGTAATACAACACATTCTCCAAATAGAAATAAAGATTAAGATAAAAGATAGAATTGATGGTGATCTAGTGCAAAGCATCTCACCATAAAATCTGAAATAGTTCGCTGTTCGAAGATGATCAACTATAACAAGGAGTACCTTGACTAGAATCTACATATAAAAAAAGAAACACATAAGTAGGGGTGAGTACAATATACATGTATCCAGTAGGTTTGACCAACTTAGTATAAGGAGTTCATCAAATTTATGAAAGAATCAAAGAAACGATTCCACCTGCATACAAAAAATCTCACTCCAATATCGGTGTTGCCAAATTATATAGAATAATGCAAAAGTAAACATGTAAGATTAAGTAATACCAAACATCATCAGAGAAGTAAAATACCCAAAGATTAATATCATATAATGTAATGAGATGAAATGATGCAAGACATGGGGTGGTATGGTGGGATCAAGACTATTGCTTAACATGTCATATACATTTGTTGAGCTAAAGCTACTAGAAAAGACCCATAGGGTTCTCATAGACCATATACCAAATTACAATGTCAATAACAACTCTAATTGCCACCTAGATCATGGTTAAAGATTTTAAAGGTACCTCATTTTCTTTGTCACAAAGAATTTTAATGTTTCTCAACTTTCCATGATCAATGATGTGATGAATCAGGATGAATGCATCACAATACATATGCATGGAGGTAATGATCATCTCAACACACAATATACACAGGTTCAAGTTCTCAAAACTCAACCAAATCGTGGTAATGCCCTTATAAATAACAATGGGAAATAGTTCATTGAAATAAGATTAGCACCATTTGGAAAGTATTTCATTTCTCAAAGTATGATACAACCCACAATTCAAACCCACTCTCGGAAGTTACAAACCAAAGTATTACAATCTCCTAACATAGATAATTCAAGCAATACATACTCAAAAGTGATAAATAAGGCTGCTACACAGACAAAACAATATAACCAAGAACTCTAAATTATGATACGATCCCATTTCATATCCTGTGACATAGAATAATTAGTTCCTCATTTTTTTATTTGAAGAAGGATAATAAAACTTACTTCGGATGTTGAAAATTTCCCTTGAACATTTTATCAGAGAATTTCCCTTAGAAGTTGGCACCAGAATGATCCCTAATTATCAAAAATTGAGAGAATTCATCAAAAGGAGTCCAACAGTACTAATATTGCAAGGTTTAAGATTAGGGAGCAAAGTAGTCCATAAATCACATTGAAATCAATAAGGTTAAAATTAAAATTTGATTTGAAAACAAAAATTTACTCATCAAGAGGATCTCGTGGTTGAAAAATTTATTAAAATTGAGCAAGAAATGAATTTGAAATTATGAAATTACTATTTTAAAATTTGAAGAAAAATTCAAAAATTCATATTGAAATTTTGATTTGAAATATTTTTGAAGATGAAATTAGTGAAAAATGATTTAAAATTGAAAGAGAAATTTATCCAAATAAAGTTTCTCTAAATATTACTTCGAAAATTACCTTTCCAAAGCTCCAAATGTTTGAAAATGATGGAATGTAAAAAAATGAAATAATTTTTCAATGTTGACACTGCTTAGGACATTTTTACCCTTCGTGATCACAGACCAATAATATTCTTGATCGCATAGAACAAAGAAACATTACATCGCAATCACAAGGGAGAGGTTGCGATCACGAAGCAAAAGGAGCCATTACATGGTAATTGTGGAAAGATCTTTCATGATCACGGAGAACAAGACATGACTGCTTTGAAAATGCGGGCCTCAAGTCCATAAAGGCAAATATATAAGGCCCAACACAAGAAACCAACAAAATCTTAAACTCAAAATCTCTAATCTGACCCTCGAAATTCATTCAAAACTTTATACACGCAAATCATATATGCTATCTTACTAACTTCGATGTTCTAGACTCAATAAAATTATCATAAATCAAATCTAAGGTATCCTCGATCAAAAATCTGATTAATTGAAACCAAACTACTTAAAGCTCAAAAAGACTAAAATGCCCTCAAAATTTCCAAGAAATATAAAAAAGCCCTTTCTAGTCCTAAAATCACCTCTTGAATCTAACAAAATCATCAGAAATTCAATTTGAGTATCTAAAATCTAAATATTAATCAAAGTCAAATCTTGATCTAATTAAACTCAAACTTCCAACCTAGGACTTGAAATCCACAAAATAACTCCAAACCTAAAAATGACGAAGCTCCTAGACTAATTTTCATATTCTAAAGCTGATGAAACTAATGGAATGTTATTTTGAGACTTGTAGCTTTGTTTGATACCAAAATCACTTTTGAATATTTTAAGCTTTAAAACATAAAAACTCTCAAGTTATTCAACTTTTCATTGAAACTCCAAAATCAATCATACAAAATGACCAAATATGACCTGAAGCAACTATCGGAAGGGAATAACTCTTAGGGTCATATTTGATGAGATTAATTGGTGATGCATAAAATCCATTCAACTAGTCACTGAATTGATTCTCAGCTCATTGAGTTGTCCTATTTGGACATTTCTAATAAAATGGTCCTAGCTTTTTCATTTTGAACTCCAATTGAGGCACCTTGGTGGCATTGAAATGATAAATCATAAATATTTAATTTTATAGGTCATAGGACCCCTAATATTTTATGTACTAAAATATAAAGTTATTGAAAGTTGACCCTTAGATAAACTCATATGGAAACTTAGGCGACAGAGGTGCTTTGAACTTGGATTAGTGTTTGAGGTTTCTTATGACCTTAAACCACATCTGATATACTTCAAATTTACATTAACATATATGCACAATTTAGAAGTCGTTGGATGACCTAATTTTTATAAAATCTTATGACAACTTTGTATGATTGACTAAGGTTTAGATGGAGGGCCTGACTCCTACCATTTCTTAAGAGATGGGAGAGAAGTTGATTGGTTTGGAAGTTTAGATTAGTAGGGGAATATGAACAACATGTGGACATGAGTTCTGGTTACATTAGAAAAGCAACTACTGAGGTACTAGGGATATCGAGATGAATTATTTATGGTCGTCAAGGAGATTGGTGGTGGAATAAAGAAGATCAAGACAAAGTAAAAGTTAAGAAGGTTGCTTATACGAAGTGGTTAGAGTGTGTGGATGAGGATAAAAAGTTAATGCTTAAGGATATCTATAAGATGATAAAGACAAAAGTGAAGTCAGCAATCACAAGTTCTCATATAATAGCTTTTGAATGCTTATCTGTTGAGCTAGGGGAAAAAGGTGCGAATAAGAAATTTTATAAGCTCTCAAGAAAGAGAGAGAGAAGCTCGCGACTTAGTTAAAGTGAAATATTTCAAGGATAATAAAGGCAAGGTGTTGGTGGGAGAGACCTCTAATAAGTAACGTTTGCAAGCATACTTCCACAAACTCTTATATGAGAACGGGGATAGAGATATTATACTGGGTGATTGGGCACACTCTGATAGTCTTTAGGATTTATGGTGCTGCAGGTGTTTTACAATTGAGAAAGTTACATATGTTATTAGTAGTATGATCAGGGGGAGAGCGACCAAACCCAATGCCATTCTAGTGGAATTTCAAAAAATATTATGCAATATACCCCATAAGTTGAAATGTTAGAACAAGAAAGAAAGTGTAGAAAAATTTACTGGTATAGGTTCCACGAGCCAGGATTATAACTCATAGATTATTCTACGGACATAGACAAGTGCTCATAGATGGCACCTGTACCTCAAAAAGTTTTGGAAAAGATTTGATGAACTGCGAGTGGGGAGTATGGATCATAAAAAGAATGATGACCCACGAAAGTGTGTCATGGATTGAATTCAGAAGGTTAGAAAAAATAATAGGTTGCAGTTCTTTGGTTACAAATGAGTAGGATGAGCTCGTAAAAGAAAACACAGGTCGTAGTTAGGTTTTGTAGAATAGGCTAATACTTGGGTAAATTTTAGAATTTCTAGGTAGATCTATGAGGGACTTTTACGAGCCATAAGTTGAATCATGAGTCATCATTTTGGGTCGTCATTTTGGTTTAATTTTGAGGGGTCTCAGAACACGAACCACGAGAGTCATCTACGAACTGTAAAATACAGAATGAGTCCATATATAGTGTTTCATACTTGAGATCAGAGAGGGTATTTTAGACCTAGTTTACAAGAAATCATTTGTACGGTACTATAGACCAGTTCGTGGTTCCTGTCTCACAAAAACTAATTAAGGTTATTTTAGTTCTTTTCTATCCTTCTATCCTCTAAACTACATCATTTTGTCCCTATATCTGCCTCATAACTAATTCATTAATTAAAAATTATCCTATTCTAAGTCATTCACCCAAATTTTGAAATCAAAAGATCACCTTTTTCTGTCAAATTCTCTCAAGCTCAAGGAAGGTCAAGCTAGGATTTCCTGTAAATTCCACCATCAAATTCTAGATTTTCAAGTTAGATTACTATCTAAAGAATGTGATTATTAATTCATGGGTCTCTTGCACCCACATAGCCCAAGAATTCTCTACTTCATTAATCAAATCTAAGTATGAAAATTTATGCGTTTTAACGATTTTTACTCAATTGCATGATTATGACTTATGTCATGATATTGATCTATTTACATATGGATTGATATTAATTACATTATTTTGATGATTTACAAGTGATTTTTGTTCAATGTTGTCTAGGGTTCATGAATTTCATATGGGTTCCTTTAGTTATGATTCACTTAGTATTATTCTTCATGATTATGCATGATTTATTGAATTACATATTTTAAAGATGATTTGAGATGAACCATACAAGTTATCCTAAGCTTACTATGAAGTATGATCATAAATGAATATGAATTTCACTCAAGTTCATGAAAATGCTTATTATGATTTATGAAATTTCTTAATGAATGAATGAAAGATGGAAAAAGAATTTTCTCACCAAATCGTGGATTCAAGGTGTGATAAGACAAATTCTCACATTGCTTGAATCATCAAATTTTTTAATGAGCTACTATATTTATGATGAAGACATAATGATTTCAAGCTTATGATATGTTTTATTCATTTATGATTTTCTATTCCATTAGAATTGACTTAGCACTAACAATTCTCGAGGTGAGGTTTAGTCCAAAATACGAAATGTTATCTTCCCAAGAAAATTCTAGTAGCAACCTCTTGTCGAATACTACGTTCTACTATAAGTGTGCCTTATAGGCTTAGCTAGTGGATCCACATATAGCTCATGATAGTAAAAGTTCTGACAAAGACTTTCTTCGCAAAGTAGTCTCTTTCTTCTTAATGCGGGAGTTACATTGGATTTCATATATAGTTCACATTGTCTTATTGTCGGTTAAGATTGGTACCCTATAAAATAATTAAGTTACTTTCATGTCTTATCATGATTTTGGATCCATTGACCACATGTTTTACTTAAATTTTACCACAACTTCATTGCTTGTGGTCTTGCATCTCATGTCTCATATTTCACATTACCTATGTTTATGTAACACCCCGCATCTCATGTGTAACAGTACTATGTATATAGGACATGATATGGCTTGGTCAAATGAGCACCAATTTTTTAAAGTGCTTAAATTTCATATTAGAGAATTATATTTACATCTAACTCTTAAGATGAGTGAGTGTATAGAAATTTTAAGTCAAATTAGGGAGATTATGGCCTTAAACAGCGTGAAAGAAGTGAGGTGCTTGTGGGACTTAAGAAGCTAGCAGGTGAGTCACCTATGTTCTTAGCTTAGATAATCTAGGAACAAAGGAAAAATTAATCCATCCATGAGTGAACTCACTTGAGGCCCAAATTTAGTAAAATGAAAAGGAAACGGAGACGAGGCCCAATCCCAAATCTTTTCAAGTCCGATAAAGAATAAAGCCCAAGTTGAGGATGTAATTTTAGCCCATGGTTTGGCATTATAAATGGATAATATATACAGCGCAAGCTAAATATAAAAAGGCCCAATTACACTCACAATCCACTTGATGATTTGGGCCTAAACTAAGCTAAAGGAAAAAGGGAAAAATGGACAGCCAAGGCCCATTGAATTAGAGCCCCTTAAAGCCCAAGTGAAAGGGAAAAATAGTACATAACTACCTTGATGAAATAAGCCTTAAATTAGTGTATAAAGTTGTCCAAGAGGGGTCCATATAAAAGGGATACAAACCAGATCCGTAAGTCATTTTTACATAGCAAAAACATCAGATTTTTCAAGATTTTTCTCTTTGCTCTCTTTTCACTTTGCAAAGAAGCCAAAGTGCACTTTTAGGGTTCTTTAAGAGGGCCTGATATTTGGAGACTAAGGTAAGTGGAAATACCTATGGTTTTAGTATATATTTCAATGAAAAATGAAAGAGATAAGCTAGTTATGTTCTGCTGAAAGTATGGACAGCATGTGTTCTGAAATTACTTCACACTTTTCTTGTTTATTAAGAGGCTTTTTTCTTCTTGGTTGGTTTGATTATGAAGGGAGGTTGATGATTTTAACAAGTTTTAGGTCATACATGGTAAGATGAAGTTGCTACAATACTTTTGTTTTACTTAAAAATGAGTTTTAGTATGTTATCTTAAATGTGTTGTTAGTCGGAACTTGTGGGCTGCTTAATTGGAGAATGTTGTCCCACGTCCTCCATCTATTTTAGGACTCTTTGGGACTGTTCTAAGACTGGTTTGGATATGTAAAAATATTGAAAATAGTTTCGTTAATGTTGGAATAGATGTGGATTGTTGTCGTTGAAATATGGAGAAAGGACGTAGTGTTATGCTACCTAATGGTGTGTTGCGTGGAGTTGTTGTATGTTATACTTATTGCATTGTTATGAGTTTAGATGGGACTAAAACAAGCTGGATATGACATGTATATAAGCATATGTATTAGAAAAAGTATGATTAAAGGAGGAAAGGTCGAAAGAACACCCTTGGGTTGGTAATTATGGGCTTGCTGTCCGGGTATTATATTTGGGTGAAATTGGACTACCAAAGTGTGTTTATTAGCTACTAATACTAGTTTTACCACCTACCCTATTGTAGATAAATATTTAGGAGAAAACGAAGTTACTTCGAGGTAATATCGAGGTGCTACAGCGAGGTATGTATGGCTACTCGATTTCCTATTACTTGGCATGAATTCTATATTCTTTCGTGGCACATAAAGTCACTTAAAAACTCCATCATGGTTAATGAACTTGTCTCCATTCCTTAACACGTACATATGTTTCCATATATAGTCATTGTCAAAGTTGCATATATACTTTAGATACCAAGATATATGAGTTCTCTCTTTAGCTAAATAAAGTTCATGTCTTATTTTATCTCCTACGTGTTTCGTTAGTTGTGTAACCTATTCTTTTCATTATGTATTTTCTTACCTGATTGTTACATGTCACTTGTTATATCTATAGTCCTACAAATCAAAAGATTATGACTACCAAATGAATCATCTTAAAAGTAAATAAAAGATAAAGTAAAGTTACTTCTGATGGGTGGTAGCCTAAGGGGTGGAAGAATCACCTAGCCAGGGTCTATCCTATTACAGGGTGTAGCCCAAGGGGCAAGGAAAGCCTAGCCAGGGTCGATCCCGATATATATTTACCACTGATTAGCTGATCATTTGTATTATATATTGTACACAGATTATACAGTAAATAAAGGTAAAGTAACATAAAGAACATAAAGTACTTGATTCCACAATTTGACTATAGGTGGGCCTTTATGTATATAGCGGTGCATGATTTCATTTGAGTTCTTATTATATACATAGTACAATTTTCCTTATATATTTAGTATATTATTTCGTACTGACGTCCCTCTCAGAGGTCCTGCATTTCATGCTACAGGTACAAGAGCTACTAGATCTCCCTAGTAGAAGTACAAGATATCCTGCTACTGTTATTGGGCTCCAGGTTGCTTCGGAGTTCTGTGTGTCTAGAGCTTATGTTTTGTATTGTATAGTAGTTGGTATTGAAGCGAAGCCTGTCTCGACCCTTATTAGACCGTGTTTCTTATCTAGAGGCTTTGTAGATTATGTAAAGTGTGGCATGTCTTGTATTTTGGGCATCGTGGCTCCAATGACCTAGTCATATGCATTTTCTTTTGGCTTGTTATTACTATACTTTCCTAAAGGCATGTTGAGTGTGGAAATACCTTTTAATGTTCATAGGTTGTGTGATTATAGGTTGGTTATCCCAAGCCTTATTAGCATTGGGTGTCAGTCCACCTTAATAGGATTTTGGGCATGACAAAAGTAGTACCAAAGTGGGTCATTCTATGAGGTCTACTAAGTCGTGTCTATGTAGAGTCTTGCTTGTAGATGTGTTGTGCACCACATTTATAATCAGAAGGCTACGTGTCATTTAGGAGTTATTACCTTTTTAAATTTTTTAGATCGTGCCATAGTGCAAAATATTGTAGGTTGATTGTGTTTGACCTCTAAATTATTTTGTAGAACAAGTATACCGAAAATAAGGAAAAGCAAAGGGAAAGGGAAAGAAGTAGAAGTGGTAGTTAGTGTACCCAGTCTAGTGAGACAACAAAGTGAGGCCTAAGATGAGTCTATATCATAGACATCTCTAACTCCTCCATCTCCTGATGCACCAGGGAATAGTGAAAATCCCCAGAACCACCTACTGATACTACCGTGCAAGATCTGAGAAATGCAGTCCAACTGTTGACTCATATAGTTGCTGGCTAAGGTCAAAGATAAGAAGGCCCAGTTACAGGTGTAGGTAGTGCAGGTAGGGCAGCCAGCACGAGGATACATGATTTTCTTAATATAGACCCTCCATCATTCACCGGGTCAAATCCCAATGAAGATCCATAAGATTTTATCAATCAGATCTGATGTACTTTGGATGTTATGCATGTAAGTGTTACAGAAGTTGTTGAGCTGGCAGACTATAGAGTGAAGGGTGTGGCTATACTATGGTATGAAGCTTGGATGAAATATAAGGGTACAGATGCACCTCCAACAACTTGGAAGGAGTTCAAAGAGGCATTTCTTGACCATTACCTCCCTTTAGAGATCCAAGAGGCTTGTGCAGATCAGTTCCTTAATCTCCACTAGGGGAATATGAGCGTGAGGGAGTATAGTCTTCAATTTAATTCGCGGGCCAGGTATGCTCCTAATATAGTTTCTACTATGGCGAATAATGTTCATCGATATGTGGATAGGTTGGATTCATATCTGGTTAGAGATTGTACCATTTCTTCCTTGAACAAAGATATAGATATAGCGAGGATGCAAGCATTTGCACAAAACCTGGAGGATCAAAGGTAAAGGAGAAAGCCACAACAGTTAGAAATGGGGCAGTCTAAGAGGGCCAGATCTACAGGGCAATTTACACCACCTCAACGTGAGTTTGGCCTCAGTTTTCTAATAGACCGCCTAGGCCATCATCCACCTACCCTGCAATTAGTGCTCTACCACAACTTCAAGGGTCTAGAAGTAATTAGTTTGGTCAACGAAGTGAGGGCCAAGGTGCACGGATAGCGGGATATTGAACAAGCTAACAAATGCCTCCTAGGTAGCCTTGTAAACAATGTGGGAGGAGCCATTTAGGTACATGTCACGTGGGTCAGATATTTGTTATTGGTGTGGTGTGCCAGGGCATATGATTAGAAATTTCCCAAGGAGACGCATAGGTGATATAGCATAACCTATAGAATCAGTTGTTGCATCATCATCAGCAACACCTCCATTAGGTAGAGGTTAGCAAGTTCCTACAAGTTATGATAGAGGTGTTAGAGGGGCAACTAGCTCTAGCGGGGTCAAAAATTGCACCTATGCTCTAGGGACTCGACAGAACTTGGAACCTTCACCAGATGTGGTTACAGGTACATTATCCATCTTTTCATATAATGTATATGCATTGATTGACCCTGATTCTACATTATCATATATTACTCCACTAGCTGCTGGGAATCTTAAGAGAACACCTCAATTATTGAACAAACCATTTGAAGTGTCTATGCCAACCGGTGAATCTATTATGGCTAGAAGGGTTTATTACAATTGTGTAATAACTATTTGCGAACGTGACACGTTGGCTGACCTTTTTGAGTTAGAAATGGTGGAGTTTGATGTTATAATGGGTATATATTGGTTGGCTTCTTGCTATGCCACCATGGATTACCGAATTAAGAGAGTGTACTTCCACTTTCCAAATGAGGCATTCCTTGAATGGGAAGGCAATGGGAAGGCATCCCAGAATTTTCATCAGACTGATCTCCAGGTATGTGTGGTGTAGTCGGATGGTCCATGTTGTTGATTTGTCGATTAACCTCCTCATATTGCTGAGTCATCCTTCTTTCAAATGCAAATCGTCGTTCCCATTCGCTGTCAATTCTTCTATAAGTGCAGTAATCCTTTCGGTCATGGCAGCTACGTGAACCTCGTCAATGGCCTCAGTTTGACGTGACGATCCAATACCTTGTAAACCGGATTGGAGTCGCTGTATGTTATTCCGGGATCCCATTCCATAAACTTGGCCCTTATGGCTCCCTCCTGCAACCTTTTCCCATCCAAATTTGATTGGATATATCAGGAGTTAGCAGGACCGAATCTTCAAGCTCATGTACCTGTCGCTCATACTCATGTTGCATATCAAAAATAATATGCAGATTCAATATATATATATTAAGAGTAAAAGTTAGAATCAAAATAAATTATACTATATATGCATATATATATATATTAAAGTTATGTTAAATAACTTACA
>JBCEWC010016500.1:0-13082 GCA_038996855.1 Solanum aculeatissimum | reverse complement strand
TGTGCCACGAAAGAATCTATATTTCATGCCAATTAATAGGAAATCGAGTAGCCTTACATACCTCGTTGTACCACCTCGATATTAGCTCAAAGTAACTTCCTTTTCTCCCAAATATTTATCTACAATAGGGTAGGTGGTAAAACTAGTATTATTAGCTAATAAACACATTTTGGTAGTCCAATTCCACCTAAAAATAATGCCCGGGCAGCAAGCCCTTAATTGTCAATCCTAGGGTGTTCTTTCAACCTTTCCTTCTTTAATCGTATTTTTTTATAATGCACATTCTTATATACATGTTATATCCAGCTTGTTTTAGTCCTAGTTAAACTCACAACAATGCATAAAGTACAACATACAACAACTCCACGCAACACACCAGGTAGCATAACATTGCGTCATTTCCCCATATTTCAACGACAACAATCCACACCTATTCCAACTTCAATAAAACTATTTTTAATATTTTAACACATCAAAATCAGTCTTAAAATAGTCCCAAACAGCCCCAAAATAGATGGAGAACGTGAGTCAACAATCTCAAATTAAGCAACCCACAAGTTTCGACTAACAACACATTTAAGATAACATACTAAAACTCATTTTTAAGTAAAACAAAAATAGTGTATCAGCTTTACTTTACCATATATGACCTAAAACGTATTAGAACATCAACTTTCCTTCATAATAAAGTCAACCAACAATAGAAAAGTCCCTCAACAACCAAGAAAAGTGAGCAGCAATTTTTGAACACATGCTGTCCAATATTTTCGATACAGCATAACCAGCTGTCCATGGAAAAATATACTAAAATCATAGGTATTTTTACTTACCTTAGCCTTCAAGTATTAGGTCCTCTTCAAGAACCCTAAGGTGTTTCTTTAGCTGCTTTACAAAGTGAAGTAAGAGTAACAAAGAAGCTGTGAAAAAATCTAAAATATTTCAAGTTTAAAATGACTTAATGAATTGGTTTGTATCCCTTTTATATGGACCCATCTTGGCCGACTTTCTACTATATTTTAAGGCTTATTTTTATCAAGTTAGTGATAACTATTTTGTCCTTTCACTTGGGCCTTAAGGGGCTCCAATTCAATGGGCCTTGGCTGCCAATTTTTCCCATTTCCTTTAACTTAGTTTAGGCCCAAATTGTCAAGTAGATTATGAATGTAATTGGACCTTTTTATATACATCTTGGGCTGTAAATATTGTCCCTTTATAATGCTAGACCATGGCTAAAATCACACACTTAACTGGGCTTTATTGTTTATCAATCTTGGAAACATTTGGGGTTGGACCTTGTCTCCGTTTCCTTTTCTTTTTACTACATTTTAGGCCTCAAGTGAGTTCACTCACGGATGAATTATTATTCTCCATCTACCTAGCCCATTTAAGCTAAGCACACAGGTGACTCACCTGCTAGTTTTCTAAGTCCCGCAAGCATCTCACTTCTTTCACTCCATTTAAGGTCGTGATCTCCTTAATTAGACATAAAACTCATATACACTTAGTCACCATAAGCCTTAGACGTACATATAGCCCTCTAATCTAAAATGCAAGCACTTTAAAAAATTGTTGCTCATTTGATTAGGCCATATCATTCTCATATACATAGTACTAGTACACATGAGATGTAGGGTGTTACAGTCAATCTCCTTATTAGGAGGGACTCCAGGTAGATCCTCAGGAAATACTTTAGGAAAGTCATTGACAATAGGGGCAAACTTAAGAGATGGAGATGTAAAATATCACTTTTACTCAAACTGTATCATAGATACACTCTTTAGAGATTAGCTTCCTTGCCCTAAGATAGGAAATAAACTCACCCTAAGGCACTATAAAACTACCGGTCCACTCTATTCACATTCAAAAATTGTAACTTGATGGTTCAAGTTCTATAATCGGCAGAGGCATAATAGGCATGCAGCCAATCCATGTGAACAATCGCATCAAATCAATTATATCTAACTCAACCATGTCAACCAAGGTATCTCTACGATAGATAGAATAGTACAATCTCTATAAAACCTCTCAGCTAGGATGGACTCACCACCCAGAGTAGACATACTTAAAGACTAAAGGAGATGTGCAGGAAGTGTTTTAAACTTGTTGACCACATAATAGATCACAAAAGAAAATGTGGCACTTGGATCGAGTAGAGCATAACAATTAAAATAGAACACTCAAAGCACACCATTGATGACGTCTAGTGAGTTTTCTGATCCTGGCAACCAACTATGGCACACAAGTAGTTTATGCTCCCACCTACACCTGATGTAGCACCTCTATGGTTAACGTAGGTCGGTGGTGCCATTGAAGAATATTGGGACTTTCTACCTACCTCCTTATATCTCAACAATGAATATTCCCTCTACATGTGGTGCATCTGACCACACTTATAGCATCCATAAGTCCCCTCTAGACACTCCCCCAGGTGAAGCTTATCACATTTCCTTCAAGACAACTTCCCCCTCAAACCTTGGGTCATACTTCTTTGGGATGGGAAGCTTGAGCTCAAAAATCAGGTGACTCTATGCTTTTTGGTCATACCTATTGTTTTGTGTTGACGCACGCATTGTGGATGGTGTATACCCTGATGACCTCTAACAAGAAAATGATTTGTCGCCCTTACCTTGCTTATTCTAGCTAGGATCATGTCCTACTGACTTGGGTTTCTTACTTATATATTCCTCCGTATCTTTCTTCTTATCCTTCTCAACTTGTTGTGAATATACCATGAGTTTGAGATATTCATGTCTGAAATAAGCAATGACATCTTACACTTCTTCTTCATATGATTGTCCAAATACTTTGAAAACCATCCCCTCTTATTTAAGATTTACAGAGTCCTTAATCTTTACTTCCATCAACTCCCTAGGAAAGAAGCGATCAAAGAAGGCATTCACTAATTCAGTCCACACTACAACTTCAACATTGTCACCTCGGCTCTCCCCCCATTAGTTGAACTAGAAATTCAATACATCCTTCAACTGGTAAGAAACAAGTTCAACTCCCTCAACCTTATTAGCATACATAGCTTATAGAACTTTCCACATCTCATTGATGAAATTTTAGGAGGCCTCCTCAACCTTATACCCAGTAAAGACTAGCGAGTTTATCCTCAGGAAGTCTCTAAAACTTGTTGCAGTAGTTGGCTCTTAAGATCTAGATCTAGGGTCTAGTGAACTATGGTTACTACTCTGGGCGGCCACAAGTTGAGTGAGCATGGTAATGGCTCTTATGAAATTGGTATTTGAAGTAGTGGAAGGCTCAACAATAGGTTTTTGAGGATCCCTAGTAGTCTTGGCAGGTCAGCCCCAATCTTTTGTCCCTGTTTGAAGAGGAACCTATGGTAGGGACATCTCAATGTTTGAGGCTGAAGCATTCCTTTGGATGGGAGTATGCTTAGGAAGCACAATTTGCAAATACGTACACATGAGTTAGGTAGGAAAATTTATAGATTTAAACTCTATCGCATGAACTTAGAATGCAAAATAAATTAGACACTTCCCGATGTCTTATACCCTCCTAAATATAAGTATGGTACATGACACACCCATAAGAAAGACTCTACTAGTTATGGATTTATAGACAACCTAGGATTCTTGAACTTTGTTATACTCTGATATTTGTCATGTCCCTAGCGGGTACTGTAGACATCATTGACATTTAAAAGCCATTGTTGGTATCCAAGTGAACCACTTGTCTTGGTCATTCATTTAATAAACAACTAAAGACTCAGTCAAGAATACAGAGAATATTTTAGTGGACAAATCAATCTGTGACTAACAAAATAAAATGTTTAAAAACCAATAATCCAAAATAATCCACTATCACAAGAGTAGTTTGAGAGAACAAATCTAAGAAATGGAAACATCAAGTGTAATCTGTCATCATCTATGAAGCCCTAAACACCTAGGTGGTTCCAATGATAGGTTCATGGTTACTGCAAAGAAATAAATGTAAATGTTAAACTCTAAAAAGAAGCATAAACAGATCCTTCAAGTGTAAGGAGGTCTCACCACAATGTTTGATCATCTCTAGCACCTGTATCTGCATTATAAAATGATGTAGTGCTAAATGGCATCAATACATAAAAAGTGCAGATGTAAAATAGATGAAAAATAATAGGATCAAGATACACACAACTCAGATATGCCAACTCAGTCAAATAACACAAGTCTAATTTAAACTATGTTTTAGAAGCTCATTCATAAGGGACTCAGACCAATCATTTAGAATACTAATATGTCTTATTTGAGAGTTTCTCTAATCAATAATCATAACCTATGACTCGGTGATGATACAACAAAGTAATGATATTACCACATCCATCCAATACTTTGCCAAGGTAAGGGGAAAATCACTATCATTGAACTACAATCAAATCAAGTCCTCTTTTTGGGATAATAAGAAAATATCTAACTTTAACTTTTCAATCATCTTCAATGATGCTACGTAGTTAATGGGCTTGAGTTATTATTTATTCTAACCCAATCCAGTGCTTGATACTCCCCTAAAGACTCAATATGCTCATAAAACTCCAAAACAATAAGTCCAATCAAGTCATTCAGTTAGTTTCATTGAATTCTTATCAATTCAACAATCATCTCACAATTAACTAATTCAACCAAGCATGCTTTAGACTCATTCCCATCCTTTAAGAGTAATGTAAGTATGTATATTTTTTGCACATTAATTCATACTAAATTTCTTTTATTCTGTTTAGTAGATAGAACGACAGGACCTTTAAAAATTTGTTAGACTACATTCATATTCATCTCATTCTTCTTCAAGAAATTCATAATTCATGCATTCCAATTCAATCAATACATAAAATTACTAATTTAAAAGTAATATTCAATTAGGGTTCATGTGGAAAAAGGCATAAATAATTACTCGAAGTACATAATCAATACACACATTAATTTATATAATGATATGCAAGAATTTACCTCTTGAGATAATTTTAAAGAATTCAACCATAGGAGGCTCGAAGACCCAAACTGGAAGTCAACTCTATCAAACGAAGAAGTAGGGCACATGGATGAACTCAATCCAATGATTTAATTAGTCTTATATACCTAAAATAAAGATTAAGAACTCAAAATTAGATGAATTGACTTGTTCCTCTTGAATCTTAGTCTCTTCTTTTCTCGCAATTCACCATTCTCAATCGCTATGCATGTTAATGATGGGAAAATAACATTTAGGAACATGGGGTCAATTTTGGGATCAAAACTATGTAGGTTAGGTGTAGGAGGGGTGGGAAAAGAACCAGAATACTTCTCATTAAAACTCAAACCAGGCAAAAATTTGGCCTGTCATGAAATAGGTCTGCAACGTGGACTTGATCCACCTCAGTCTATTGTTTTAATACTTTTGAACCAGGATTTACTAGGTCCATGATGCAGACTTATCATGTACTCTTCTATGGGTCATGGTTCACTTTACGAGCCATAAATGGCCTCTTATTTCCCCTAGTAACACCCCCTTTTATGGGGTCGTAGATGAATTTATGGGTTGTACTGTCTGTTCTTGATTTGAGATTAAAAAATCAAAATTTTGGAGACTTAGAACTACGATCCCATTCTACAGATCATAGAATGGAGTACGGACCATAAAATGGACTCTTACATTTTTCCTAGATTTAGAAAATATTCTAAGTCACATGGGCAACTAAAGGGTCTCATCTATGGACCATAGAAGGCCCTTCGTGATTTCTCCTAGTGACTCTTTCTAAGTCATTTCTCAACTTTATTTGGGACAATCAAACTTAGACTAGGGTAAATAAATTAGAGGGTGTTACAATATCCAGAGTTCTACTAGCCTGAACTCCACATTGAAAGTTTCTATGGGATCCTATATTTCTTACATATCAAGATGTCTTCTTAATTCTCTCAAATGCTATACCTTGAGACACTAATTATCTATGAACCATACAATACAAGATTTTCATTAGAATCCATCATAGTTTGAATTTTACTGAACTCTCATTCTAGAGAGAAGTTTATTTGGACACTTACACCCTTACCAATTCAATAACGAGCACATCATCCCATTCAAAGAGGAGTAACCACTAGGTATTATCATGAATAACAGGAACGATATGACTAATCAAGAACCAACTCACTAACCTCAATCCCTCATTCGACTCTACTACTAAGAAATGATTAGTCATGGACAATTCAACTTATATTTTATTCTTCATAAAATAAGCCTATGAGTAATGCCTAATAATACTCAGTTAGTTGTTGGTTATTTATCAAAAAATATGTGAGTAATTATTCTCATTAATGAAGAATCTTAAAGTTACCAATACCCAAATAGTTTGGTCCTATCACTCTCTCTTGGTTTCTCATTAGCTACTCATTATCACTACAATGTACATCGTTACTTAACCAAGGATAAACTCACTAAGTCAAATAAGATCTGATGTTTGAATAAATCTCGATTACCTCAGCCCGACAATATTAACCACCTCAAATCAATAACCTCATGACAAATAGAAACACAACTTAGAAACAAATAATTAAAGTATCAAATCCCCTAACTCAATTCAATAGTTAAAATAATTATGAAAGACAGAAACACAATTTTAAAAAAATATTAAAGCATTGAGTCCTCAAAAACTCAATCTAATAGTTAAAATAATTATAACAAATATAACACAATTTAGCAAAAAATATTGACTCCCCATGAAGTTTAATCCAATAGCTAAAACAATTATGACAATTAGAAACATAATTTAGTACAACTAAAACATTGACTCCCCATTAACTCAATCCAATAGTTAAAAAAATTATGACAAGTAGAACACAATTGAGCAATAACTAAAGCATTGAGTCTTCATAAATACAATTCAATGATTAAAATAATCACGATCACAAGTATAACATAGCCCAGACTTTCAGCTCAAGTCTTAATTTAATAAACATATAAAAACACATTAAGACTATAAACATGATCTCAAGCCCGAAGCCAGCAATGCATAGACAAGAACTGAGGGTTACATTGTTGAAAATCCGTTAAGAAAAATTTTCAACATAATAATTCCACTATTATGCAACAACTCTTTTCTCATAAGGTTTCCAATAAAGCTTGACCCCAGATGATGCAAACATCACAAGAAGACTCATAGGTCTTTAATTTGATAGATTGTTGGACACCTATTCATTATAGGCTCAGAGTTATGGTCCTTTGAATTGTCCTTAGTTTAAACTTATATCTGAAACCAAATTGGTAAGACACTTTTAACTTCACTTTGTGATTAGGGCATTGTACGATTTTAGTTCACAACTAATGTACAACCTTATTGCATATATTTTCATTAACAATGGAATCGGTCATTACATGTGACGACCTAATCTAAGATCAAATGTCTTTCCAAAAATTAAAATTATCACTCCTTGGCTCCCTCCACACAGTATGTTTTGTATTATCTCTTTCTCAATTTCCACAACTAATAACCCCTTTTCCGTTGTATCAAAGTAGGGGTTACTTCTTACTATATTTGTTCCACATGAAATTAGATCAGGAGTTGCTTGTAGTTCTAAGTCTCCACCATAACTTAGCAAACAATTCCTTGGAGGCTTCAAATAAGAATTTGAATACCACCCACACTTAGATATTTTTATTTTAGATTTAAGATAATAAATAAATGAGTTTAAATACAAATTATGTTTTTTTTAGTGAGAGTCATTTATTAATGTATGCATATGATTTAACAGTAATGTTTTAGGAAGAGTAATATAAGGATAAACTACTTCAAAGTTGTTACATTGTTGATTTCTTATTATATTATTTTTTCTTTATATTTGAAGATATTAGCAAGAGTAATATAATGTGTGCATATTGTTGATTTATCTTTAACAAAAAAATAAAAAATTAATTGATTTCTCCTGGGGATTATATATTTGAAGACAATGATGGGGAAAAAAACTATATTCACTATTTTTAAGACATAACTTTTATGGATACACAAAAAATTATTTATTTTGTAGGGTTAGCATGTGTGTTTCTTCCGCAAAATATAGATTAAATTATTTAAAAAATTTAAATATAAAACTAAAAGATTGAGCATTTATGTGATGATATCAATATTGTTTTTCAAATTACATATAATTATTTTAAACTTATTTTAAAATACGGAATAATCAAGTTTGACAAATTTTATAATTGTTTCAACGGTTGAAAATTGGAAATTCTTATGGTGTTTGCCCATGGAACATTTTGACTCTCCTATTATACATAGCGAGATTATAATTAAACACTATCATTTTTAATTATAAAAAATATGTTTGTTATTTATGTATATCAAATACATTTATTCAAAAATTTATGTTTCCAATGATGACTTCTGGGGCGAATATGGCTGGTAAATAATTTTTAGTGTGAGCATGACTGGTAAAATATTTTATGGTGTGAAGAGGGTTGGTAAAGTGATTATAGGTGTGAATAAGGATGATAAAATAATTTAGCTTCATCATTAGTTCACCTATTCTGCTAAATAATGTGATCGAAAATGTTAAAATATTGGTATTAAAAAATATGTTCAAAGTTTGAATTTCTAGAAAACTGTGCTAAAATATGTTAAAGACAAAATAGAGTTCACCTAAAGATGAACTTTTGTAGTCTTTTCTTTTGTTACATATATAATTCTAAATAATGTGACAAAAAATAACAAAATTATTAGTGTGAATTCCTAAACAAATGTGCAAAAAGATTTTAAAGCTAGAATAGAGTTCACCTAAGTCATGTGAACTTTTGCAATTTTCTTTTATATATATTCATACATGTGTGTGTGTATATATATGTATGTATGTATGGACATACACATACACTTATGAGTTAATGATATTCCTTTTTAAATTTTAAATGTTTATAGGATAAAGGTTGCGCAGTGAATTCTTCTATTACAAAAGTGACCATGAAAAAGGGTTTCTCCAAGGTTTTCATCCCTGGAATCAGTGCAAAATGGATGGTAAATATACTTACTCCTCGGAATATTTTATATTTTAGATTTTCTTTTTGAAATTTTTCTTGTTTTGGAGATGTGGGGAGCGGATGTAGGAAGGGGAAGACCTCGATATAATTTAAATATGCAAAAGATAGAAATCAATGAACTTAGATTTTATGGTTTTTTATAATATTTTAAGTGTACTTTTTTCTCATTCTTTTTATATAAATTAAATAATATTTCTTATATGATTCTTTCTTATAATTTTTCTTGAATTTTTTAATTAATATTGTTTGAAACTATGAGTTGTGAATAAGGCGAGAGAAAGTTAAAAGAGGAGAGATGTCATTATGATACAAGTAAATTTTATACTTGCATTTTATATATGTTGAATCTCCAAATATTATATAGTATTATATAGATTTATCTCAATCAGTTGAGTCATAATTTGCATGTATTATATTCAGATGACCATATTTTGAGAGTTTACGGAAGTAACAGTTCAATAGATTTTTTAGAATACCTCAAATAGTTACATTATTGAATTCTAATTGTAAAAGTTTTAAACTTTGAGTTTATTTAAAAAGAAATTTCTTCTGATATTGATTATTTTTATTACATGGTCAATATGATTTAAAGAAACTAGCATTGTTCTATAATATTTTTCAAATATAATGTTCTTTTTTCTTCACAGAAAATTTCCATGCTATACAAAATACATGAATGGAAATATTCCTAGGAAAGTTTCCCTGAGGGATCGGTTTGGCAATGTATGGCCTATAGGTGTTGCCAAACAAGGAAGAATTTTTTTTTCAGTATGGATGTGAGAAATTCATTGAGGATAACACTCTAGAGCTTGGAGACTTTTTAATATTTGATAATGATGGAAAAAGAACATTTGACTTTAAATTACTTGAAAAAAATGCATGGGTTAAAAAAGTAGTTGGAGGTAAAAAGAAAGATAAAGAAATGAATGTTGAACATCGAAAGAGTGTAGAGAGAAAAAGAAAAACTATCGGGCTAGTGATAGTAGCAGTAGTTCTTCAGATGATGATAGTACCGAGGATTACATAGTAGAAGAAGATTATGTTGAAGAAGAGGTAGAAAGGGAAGAAGAAGAAGAGACTCATGAAAAGGCGCGATGCTCAAAATCTAGATACGTGGAAGCGAAAGAAGATGATAATATGGAGGGGGTAATGGATAGGGATGGGGAAGATGAAGAAACCGAGGAGGAGGATGAAGAAGAGGATTAAAAGGCTGACAAATATAAGAAAAAGGTTCAACGTTCAAAAGGTAGACACAATTATGAAAGATCTTTATATCTACTCCTCTTTTTCACTTTATATGCAATTCAATTTTTTTATTGTTAGTGTATTGCTGTAAAGATGATGTCATTATAAATTTCATGGAATATTAAAAACTATAAGTTAGTTTTCAAAAGATTCAATTGTTTGATCGACTGAAAAATGATCTTAAGGGTACATTCGTTAGTTTTTGAAATCTATTATCAGTGAGCTTAGGTGCTTGGTTGAACCCATCTACCCCAGCAAGCATGTAAGGAAAATTTTAAGAATTCTTCCTAAGTCTTGGGCCAACAAAGTTGATGCAATTACTAAGGCCAAGAACCTGAAGGTGTTGAAATTAGATGTCTTGATTGGTAATCTCCAAACTCATGAGTTGAATAGAACAAATGATGCTCCTAAGAAGGACAAAGCACTAGCTCTCAAAGTGACACAATGTGTAGAATATGATAAAGATGAAGATCATATGGCTTACTTCACAAGGATATTTCAAAAAATTATGAATAAGCATGGTGGTTTCAAAAAGTAAGGAAATCCTTGCAGGGTTACTACTGCAAATGATCTGTGTCACGAGTGTGGAAAACTAGGACATTTCATCAAAGACTGTCCGATGCACAAAGTAGAAAAAGAAGACTTTGCCATGCTTGGAGGCACCAAATACAAGTCAAGGGACTTGGTCCCTGATAAGAAAAGTAGAAATGTTGCAACAAACTATGTTGTGAAGAAAGATCTTGCTATTTGGGAAAATTATTCAATTGAGTCAGAAGAGTCTAAGTACCCAATAGTGCTTCCTTGATAACCATGAAGAAATATGAGGAGATCTTCAATCAATTATTTGTATTCATGGTAAAGTTTTATGATGGTCATGAATCTAAGGAAGAGGTAACCATATCTGATTTTAAGAAAAACAATTGCATATTTTTTCTATTAAGAAGTTGAGGGAGTTAGTTGTTATTCTTATTGATTCAATAACTGAGTTAACTACTAAAAAGTATATGTTTAATAACAAATTAGATCTTGTTCAAGATTAAAATGTTGCCCTAGTTTCTAAGATTTTTGAAGTTGAAAAACATGTGTTAGGTCTGAAATTAGAGAATGTGACTCTTTGTGAAAAGTTGATGAAGATCCAAAGGGTAATGTGAAAGGGAAAGAAAAGGCTAGTTGATAGAAACTTGAGATTGAGGGTACTCTAAAAGAGGATGAAACTAAGCCAGCCATAGTCACTAGAAAGAAATGTTCAGTTAGAGAAGAATTTGGTCTGAGTCAAAGAAGAATTGTCCAAATCTCTCAAATGGACTACTTCTTCTAAAATGTTAGACATTATGACTCATCAAGGAACCAGTAGTAAAAAAGGTCAAGGGTTTGTGAAGAAATGTCTGTATCAAACCACTCATATCAAAAATGTTAATGCATCTAATTTGTTTCTATTCACTATGGAAGAGATGGTCATTTGAAGACTAATTGTCCTGTACTGAAAGAGTATAAAGATCCTATGGAAAGATATTTTGAACAAAATAGAAGAAGCGAGCAACTTGGTCCTAGGGTGCATTCTCAAAATAACTCTAAACTGAAGAATATGGTGCTACCCCCTCTCCTCGGACAAGAAAAATTTAAATACCTATAACAACCAAGAAATTTTGGAAACCTTATTAATGCATAGTTCACTGATTTCAAGCTTGGTTAGTGTGGATTATGGTTGTCATGTGTCATTCATCAAGACATAGGCAAAGGAGTCTCATTGGTTAAGTTTTTCATGAGAACCATTTCAATGGTAAACTTTAACTGGTCATATCTCTTATCACAAGAAGAACTGGATGGCCCATGACATATCAAATTAAATCTCTTTGAGTTAGATTTCCAACTCACTTAGTTACACTTGATTTGGATTTCGAATGAAGATGTTA
Organism: Solanum aculeatissimum; assembly: GCA_038996855.1. Taxonomy (NCBI): domain Eukaryota; kingdom Viridiplantae; phylum Streptophyta; class Magnoliopsida; order Solanales; family Solanaceae; genus Solanum; species Solanum aculeatissimum. The sequence goes on along the minus strand of JBCEWC010016500.1, from coordinate 924 downwards.
TGACCTTTATACTAAAGCTTCCTGCACAGGGATTTAATCTAGAAATTGGCTAAGGCAAGTTACCTAAAGACCCCATACGAATTGTGTGACCTCTCACGGTCTGTGGTGAGGCACATGGGTTATGATTTCTTCCAAAATCTTGGTTTAAGTGACAAAAGCCTTGGGGTGTCTCTTGTCCTTGTATGTGTGGAGTATTTGACCTTAAATTAGAGTTTTAGACCAAGGCATCTATCACATGAACCACACACGGCTTGTGTGACACTTCACTGGCCATGTGGTGGCTCTTCAGAGGATCCTTAGACTTGAAAACCATATTTTAGCCAAGGCACATCACACACTAACCCTTCATGAGCTGTGAAACATCAAACGGATCGTGAAGTAGTCCGTTTGGGCATTGGACTGAAAATTTTCTAAGTATGGAATCACTGTTCCGAAACTTTGTCAGTGAAATATTTTCTAAGTATAGCCTCATGGGTTTCCTCACAACCTGTGTGAAGGCTCATGACCTGTGAAGCCTTCCTTGAGCCCCTAGAAATCCTTTGTTTACACTCGTTCATTAATGCTTTATTTGTAACTTTAGTGACTTCCTAAAGTCATTTTAGACTTCCTAAGCCCTCCTAAACATCTGAATTAACCTATACACCTCTCGTCTCTCATTAAAATTCATTCAACACTTAGAATATTAAAACTCTCTCATCTAAAAGCTCTGTTCCAAGTGTGGGTTGAAGGTTCAAGTTAGAATTCAAGAAAGTCTTCTTATTCAATTATTCTTCTCCTTAAAGCTTCTAGTTAATCAAGGTATGTGGGATTGATTAATGGTTCACTTTCAACCATGAAGACCCAAAACTCTTGTCACGACCCGGATAGGGGGCCTAGATGTGACATGGCGAAAGAGGACCCGAAGACCCTCGATCAAGCCATCAT
>JBCEWC010016499.1:0-13082 GCA_038996855.1 Solanum aculeatissimum | reverse complement strand
CATATGCATAATTAATACGAACATTGTATATATCTAATAATTTACTAACCAAAAATATAAAAATAAAGGAAAAAAGTATACCCTCACATATGGTTAAACTTTAGTATCTTTTAAACGATGCAGGGCTAGATGAAAATGAATCATAAATAGTTAATTCAATAATATTAGTCTTAAATAAAACAATTTCAAATATGTTATTATATTAAATTCGCGTAGTTCAGCAGCATTTCACAAAATCTCTAGTTAAGACAGAAAATATTTCACCTTTAATTTGTTTTAGGGGGAAAAAGAAAGAATCGCAGAAAAACTTAAAAAATGAATAATTGTGTCTCTCTCTATATATTGTTATGTATTTTCTTGTTTGTTTAAATATTTTTGGGCTTTACTTTCTCATTTGTTTGTGGAGTATTTTTGTAACACCCTTTAATTACTCTAACTTGGACAAGTTCATAAAGTCCAAGGATTTAATTTTGTTTTGTACCAGGTGAGCATCTATGAACTTTACCTATGGCCCGTAGATCATTTCATAGACCGTAGGCGGGGGATCATAGGTCCTATTAACACTTGGAAAAAATTGAGTTAAAGGCCCAGTTTACGAGTTTGGTCTACAGGCCATAGAACTTTTTACGAATAGTAGACCAGGCCTCGTGGTCCTAAGCCCAAAGAAACTAAGTCTTTGAATCAGACAAAAGTTGAATAGGATGAGACCTATTTACGACCTATAGAGAGTTCTATAGACCATAGATTAGCTCTCGTAGAACAAATTTTAGAAAACCCCAAACTTCGTCTATATTCCTTTGATGACTCTCCAGGTCATTTTTTGTGTATTGCATATGTTTGTTGTTTACAACATTCCTATAGTGACCCAGGTCATGTATGACCTGCTAGTACTGATAGCTCAGTTGTCTCGTCATTCACTTGGATGTAGTGCAAATTTTCATGTTTTAAGGGTCTTTATAACTTGAAAAGTTTATTTCAGACTAAAGTGCATGTAAATGGCCTTAGAATGAAATTCTGATAGTTCAATTAGCTTTAGAATGTCCAAATTAGGTTAGAAGTTTGGTCATCTCAAGTACTGAGACTTTCAGTGCGAGTTTAAATCATATTTTGCGTTTTAGCCATGAAAATTTGCCAAAAGTTGACTATGGTCAACATTGTTGAAAAATGTGCTTGAATGGGAATTCTAATAGTGTGGCTTGCTCCAAAACATCAAGTTTGGTGTAGAATGACCTTTCGTCTGATTCTTGAGGCTTCTAGATTCATTTTGAGCCCCTTAGTGGAATATGGGTAAAAATGGTCATGGGAGTGGAATCTACATTCATTCATAATGACCTTATATAAAAATTTTGACTACGTCATTGAATCTCCAACTTTGAATTTAGTGTGGTGACATAGTGCATTTGTGTGTATGGGGTTCGTGCAGCTCGACTTTACCATTATTTGACATTGTCAACCATCGAAGAAGTCTTGGAGAAGATACGTCCTCGTCGAACTCCTTAAATATTTTTCGTATGTGAGGAATAGCTTTAAAATCCCAAGCCTAAATAAATCAAAGACACAAATAATTATTAATTAACATAATAAATAAATATAAAAAATGCTACAACAAAAATATAATAAATCAAATTTACCATAAAAGCCCACGAAAAATCGTATAGATTTGAGGACTTTCTTGTCGATGTCGCAACCTTTCTCAATTACTACACAGTGAAGAAATAGCTATGCCGACCACAAGGATTGACACAGAATGTCTTCCGATCAGCTGATAGCTTGAACCAACCATCCATTGCATTCGTCCCTGGATCTTTACCCATGAGAATCTCATGAACAAAATAAATCAAACACAGGGACTTCTTCACGCTCTTTTTAACATTACTTGACTTCAAGAGGCCAAGCATCTCCTTCGATTTGCAATGCTTCTTCTGCATTGCATCAACAATCCTTTTGTATCTCCTCTTGACCTTCTCAGATTGGGAGGTAGGAGGAGGTGATAGGTGATAATTTAGCCCAATCACAATCGTAAATTCTTTCATGGCAAAACATACAGGCATATCACAAAAATTTATCCCAAAATCATTTTCACTCCTAATCTAGCATCGAAGAAGCTGATACATTAACTTAATTTAAAATCACGGGAGGTTGCTTCCATCAATATTTAGGTATTTTTCAAATACCGTAGACCTAAAAAATTTATCCAAACCTTCATCCACTAAAAAAATTTTAAAATTAGTAAATTGTTTTCCCATTTTAGATTTTATTCCGAAATCGCCACTCTCACCTCGATTCAAATAACCTGGGGTCTCAAAGTCATACTCATCGTACCTAAAAATCACCGCTGTAGGAGTCTCTACAGCAGCTAAGGGACTGTCTCTACCAGCTGAGTGACTTGGTGCAGCAGCTGAGGTACTTGCACCTACAGCTGTGGGAGTGGCACTAGTACATGAAGGAATGTCTCCAACAGCTGTTGAACTGGATGCAGCAGCTGATGTATTTGGTGCAGCAGTTGAGGGACTGGGTTCAGCAGCTGATGTATTTGGTGCAGCAGTTGAGGGACTGGGTTCAGCAGCTGATGGACTTGGTGCAGCAGCTGATGTATCTGTTGCAGCAGCTAAGGGAGTTTGTTCAGCAGCTGATGGACTTATTGCAAGACTGGCACCAACAACTACAAGACTGGCACCTGCAACAGCCTCGGTTGTGACTTATTCAATCAAATTTGTCAGCTCTTGCTCTGATTGATCCACTTCTTCATCAGATAAAATCATCCTCCTTCTAAAAGCTCTAGTAGGAAGATCGGATCTAATATTTTTTCTTTTCTATCGGGCCATTAATTAAAGTAAATAGTCCTGTCACAAAATAGAGATAATCTATTAGTTTGATAGTTTGATCAATCCTTTTAATAAAGACAAAGAAAAAGTGATTGCCGAAGAACCTCCCTACATGAACAATATGTGTTCTTTTCTCACAAAAAGGTACAACAACAAACAAACAACACCACCCACATACCCAAAAATGTATTCTCAAAGAGTCCAACAAATCAAACAACACCAACAAGAACAACCCTATCCAAGTAGAAATTAGGGCATGCAATACATATTTCTAACCAAAATCATAACAACTAAAATCAAAGAAAAACAACAACCACAACACTTGTTCTAATTAGTTCAGCAATGGCTGTCAATACTTTAAAATTGAGCAACCAACCATACTCGAAATCAACTAACCAACCAAACATTTTGCTCGCAATGACTACAACAACAAAAATCAAACAACAACAACACCCATACCCGAAAATGTATTCTCAAAGAGTCCAACAAATCAAATAATACCAACAAGAGCAACCCCACCCAGTTGTTCAAAGTACTTCAACAATTGTTGACAACCCTACCTATTTGAAATCACCCAACCAACCAAACATTTTTCCCACAATGAGTATAACAAAAATCAAACAAAAACAGCAACACCCACCCCATACTCGAAAATTTCATCTTCAAAAAGTACAACAACAAATCAAATAACACCAATAAGAACCCTACCCAGTGGTTGTAAGTACTTCAATAATTGTTGTCAATCCTACCCAAAATCAACTAGATATTTTTCTCACAGAGTACTACAACAACAAAAATCAAACAACAAGAATACCCACATACCTGAAAATTCTATCTCCAAAGACTGTACAAATCAAACAACACCAAACAAAAGAACAATTCTAACCAAGTAGAAAATTAGGACATGCAATAACAAAATACATACTTTTTCATCTTCTTAAACCTTTAAATAATCATTTTCAGAAGAAAAATCAAAATAATAATTGAGGATAAATCAATCATACTTGTGCACAGTGAAGATGGCGACGATTACTGGAGCAGCGAAGAGAGGAAAAAGAAGAAGGAGAAAAAAATAGAAAACCCTAACCCTGTTTTTTTTTGTGCCTGATCGATGGAGGAGAAGAGAAAAGTTGAAGAGACAAGTGCAGAAGAGTGAAAAGAAATATTTTGATTTTGAAAAGATTCCATGTCAATTTTTTTATTTAATATTTTTTTTTTACTTATAGAAGTTTCTTTTTAAAAAAATAATTACTGAAGTTTTAAAAATATTCAGTTTGGTCTCTCATTAACTTAATCATACTTAATTTTTAATTAGTGGGAACTTTGACTTTTCATGGTCAAAGTTATAACCTTTTTTAATTTCAAAACTTAAAAAGTATCATTGCCTCAATTTTCACTGGTTTCTTGTGCAAACTCGGTCTGTCTGCCATCCCCAAGTCATATAAACAGGAGATATACCGGATCGCGACACCTAATTTAAGCCTTATAAAACTTATAACTACTGAGGAGGCGCATCAAGCTGTATTTTCTATGGATTGACTGAAAGCACCAGGCCATGATAGGTCTAATGCCTATTTCTTCCAAAAAGCTTGTCCTGTTATTGACAGGGATGCAGTGATTGAATTTTTCAAAGCCAAGGTTATGCCGGGGAGATCAATTGCACTAGTGTGACATAAATCTCTAAGTTAAAGAATCCCACCAATGTGAAATGGGGTTCAGACCTATCTCATATTGCACTGTCCTTTATAAGACTATCTCAAAGATTCTTTCAGTGAAATGATCATTCCTTTAATAAATCTTCCATGGCTTAAATACTTCTGCTATTTTCGTACAATGAATCATGAAATGTGGATCTACGGTTTCTTATGCTATAACCATCAATAGAAAATTATCTAAGGCCTTTCGTGCAAAGAAAGATCTTTGACAAGGCGATTCTCTTTCCCCTTGTTTGTGATTTGCATGGAGGTCGGATCCGACCCTGAATTCAGTTGGGCTTCATGGATAGTTTGTTATTATGTTGTAGAGGGAATGAAGTTTCTATCATGAAGTTGGGCCATAATACAATTTAGAATTGTTTTTGAATTCTTGTGAATGATTGGAGTGAAAACAATTTTTTTAAATGAATTTTTGAATTATATTGTTATTATTAAAGTTGTCATACAAAACCAAAAAACTGGCAAATTGTCTAATTTATCAAAATTAAAAGATGCCAAGGTTTTGTTAATTTACCAAAACAGAGAGTAAAAACTTTTTAATGGAGTTCAACGTAATCTTTGGAGTTAGTAAATCGTTATTCTATCTATATATATATAAGTCATTTTTTCATTTTTAAAAAGACTTGGTTTTACAAAAGTAATTTTGAAATATTTTGACCAACCGAATATGAATAAATTGAATATTTTTCTCCTCCTTCCCAAATACACTCGCTATTATATGTTTTTGAGTTAATATCACAAATGATCATTCAATTATTAGTTTTTTTTTTTATAGAAAGTCACTCAACTTTTCTTTTTTATCTCAAAGTTATTCAACTAAGAATTTCTTCCATGGAAAGTCACTTAATTATAAAGTTTTTTTTATAAAAAGTCATTCAATTTTATTTTATAACTCAAAAGTCACTTAACTATTGATATGTTACTCAGAAAGTCACTCAATAATTAATCTCACTTAGAAAGTCACCCGACCAATTTAAATAATTTTTTTCATCAAAATATAATTTTTTATTTTAAACTAATTTTTAAAAATATAATAAAATGTTCATTTTAGATTTTATTAAATTTTGTTGAAACATAATTTTTGTTTTAAATTAATTTTTTTAAATACTAAAATACCCATTTAAATTATTTTATTAAATTTTGTTGAAATATAATTTTTTTTATTTCAAATTATCTTTAAAAACTCAAATGTTTAGGAACTACAAGGGCAACAATGAAATAATAGAAGACAACAATGATCTTTTAAATAAAATATGTTTTAACGAAACTTAATAAAGTGAGTATCTAATTCTTTGGAAAGAAATTGGAAAGTGAGTATTTTAGTATTTTTAAAAAATTAATTTAAAACAAAAATTATGTTTCAATAAAATTTAATAAAATCTTAAATGAGCATCTTATTATTTTTAAAAAAATAGTTTAAAATAAAAATTGTATTTCAACGAAAAATTTAGTGGAAAAAATTATTTAAATTTGTCGGGTGACTTTCTAAGTAAAATTTCAATTATTGAGTGACATTCTAAGTGACATAACAATAGTTAAGTGACTTTTGAGATATAAAACAAAGTTAAGTGACTTTTTGTAAAAAGAACTTATAGCTAAGTGATTTTTTGTGAAAGAAATTCTTACTTGAGTGAAAAAAATTAATAGTTGAGTGACCATTTGAGATATTAACTCTTATATTTTGCACTTAAATTGTTTATTTTCAGCCTGACCTATTAGCTCTGCATAGGCAGTGCAAGATAGTAGTAAGGGTGTTCATAGTTTAGATAAAAACTGATCCAAATCGAAGAATCGAACCAAATCGATTTTATTTGGGTTTGATTTGATTTGATTTTAGTTTTTCAAAAACCGATAGTATTTGGTTTGGATTTGAGTTTGTTCAAAAAAATCGAAGAAATAACAAAATTGAACCGATAAATATATTTTATACATAATATGTTATTTATAAAAATAATTTTTATAATTTAATCTACTTATGAAAGCATAAATGGTCAAAATGAGAATATTTATCTTATTGATTTCATGTATATGAATGTCTTGTGACAATTTTTGGTGGGACTAGAATGTAACTATCTCTTCCTTCTAGGTCAAAATGGTGAATGTTAAAACATTTTTCACAGTAAATTTAATGATTAAAAGTTCCATAATTCATTTTGAATGGATCGTTGTCACTTTTTCTCCATTTTAAAGGTATCATTGCTTTAATTTTTGTGTATGATTAATAACCGAATGACCAAATCAATAAATGTATATTATAATTGGAGTGAGTTAATTTTGAGAATTTAAAAACCGAATTAAGTTTATTTGATTTTGATCAATAACCGACCCGTGAACACCCCTAGACTATATTTCCTTCTAAAATTTCACAAGCATTGTTCATCAATTTTATTTTTTATTTTTTAACGCTCCCCATTACCACCTCAAAGAGAAATAGTTTTTAATCATCTCTTATTTTATTTGACGATATTTTCAAATCAAAGGTCGTGTTATGATGAAGACGTTACTAGCGTGCTCCCATGAGTTTCATTCCGACTCTTACAAAGATAGGGGATTGTTGATCGTCTTTCTCTGAGGAAGAGTCGGAGCTTCAAGGGAAATCATTTACTCACATAACCTTAACCTGCATATATTTTGCTTCCATCTTCAATGGAAATTCTTAAATTATTTGCTAAGATATGGCTTTATCATAAATTCATGTGTCATGACCTCTTCAGAAAGATTACATCATAAGCCTGGGCATCATGCTTTTATCACTAAAGAGTCATATCTTACTACTGCTATACAATATAAAAAGATAGCTGAGCCCAAACTGTTTTACTTCCTGTACAACCTGTCTGTTGCACTCTCCTTTTATGCGATGAACTCCTTCAACTCGCCTGCAGCCAGAATGGAGAAACACTTGCATTGAGAAACAATAATACTAATCATCCTTACACACAATAGAAAAACTAAGGTGAGGTCAGTCATACAAGTACGGAGTACTAAAATTAGTGTGAAAATCTGAGCTAGTCACCTCAGCTTTTTGTAAAAAGAGAAGGGGGGAGAACTTTATATGGATTCAGAATCCCATTAGGGTCCAGTAGCTTCTTAATGTTGGCCATTAGATGCACCTGGGAAAAGAAATGCAACGGTTCAGTAATATATGGAGGAGGATGTACCCACATGTTGAGGGGAGCAGGAGAGGGAAAGGAAAAGAATACATGTAGCATTTTCACCTTTTAGCTCTTCAATTTCAATTAAGCTACGTGGACTAAATCAGACAATTTGACAACAGATGCCATTATCCACACTCACCATTCTTTTATTATATTATTTTGGTATATTAGCAGGTCTAATAGATAACAGTTTATTAACAACCATTCTGACTAGATAGGCGTCTGCAGAGATACTTTAGCAAGCTCATATCCTCTTCACTATATGTGATGCTTTGAGGAAGACAAGGGCTCAATGTTAGTACACATAACAGTACACCATCATATATGATCGTTTATCCCCATCCACTCTAAACCTATGAAAAGAACTGATTCTTCACATCTCTTGAACTTGGTCACATTATTCCAGAATGTCTAGAAAGAAAATACCAAGGATTTATTACATTTTGGGGTCAATTCTCTCGGGCATCATTCAAAAGGAATTATATATTTACATGAATTTCAGTATTTCCTAACTAGTTCATTTGATACTTCTTTTGGCATTGAAAGAAAAGAGAACTTTGTATATTGAAATGTGTCAACAATTGGTGCTTCCAAACACTACTTCCTGTAAGAAGACTCAGTAGTACTGGTGTCACTCTATTTAGATGATAACTAAAAAGTACTGGTCTTACAGTTTCAGGTGCCTTGGTGTAATGGATCTTATTGGCTTTCATCAGTCCAAGGCCATGTTCGGCACTTATACTCCCTTTGTGCTTAGAAGTCCATTCATAAACGAAAGGCTCAATCTGTGATAAAATCTGGAGCCAACATATCCAATAATGTGATAATCAATCAATAAAATTTAGTGAGAACCAAGAAGGCCAAGGTAGTACATTATCATCATACTGAGGAGTTGAGATATTAAGATGCAAGTTTCCATCCCCCAGGTGACCATAGGAGACTACTTTTGCTGAAGCATCTGTAAATTTTCAAGTAACCCAAAATCAACTTCTTTGAGTTTCTTAGTTACTGTTAACAGAAGGCACACCCCTAAAATTGTCGATTCAACAGAAAATGGAGAGATGGATAAAAGTGAAAGCATCAAATATGATACGATATCTCTGAATGAGACATTCAAAATTAAGTGCATTTACTTTTTCTGCAGGTGAACTGAGTCGTGATTTTTGAAAAGGAATTTATTTTTATTTCTTTGAAAAGGAAAACTAAATCTGTGGCAAAAGCCAAAAACTGAGTCCTAATTAATGAAGTACTAAGAAGAATAGATCCCATAAATAATTCAGACACACTAATAAGAATGAAATGGAACATGCTTTCAGTGCTTCATTCTTACCAAGTCGGACTCTCATTTCCTCAACAAGATCATACATCTTTTCAACTGGTATTGACAAATCATATTTATATACACCTCCAGCCTTCATCAAAGCTTCAGGAATACCCTACAATATAAATATTATCACCTTATTTATCAAGACATGAACAGACTCGTTCCACATAAAAATGTGCACTTTTTTTACATCAATTTACAACAACAAACCTAATATAATCCCACAAGTGGAGTATGGGGAGGGTGTTGTGTACGCAGCCCTTAACCCTATCTTGTGTAGAGAGGTTTTCCAACAGATTCTCATCTCAAGTAAAACATATCAAACTCAAGTATGGAAAGAAAATCCAGTAATGAAGAAATCATGCTAAAGATAAAGGAGAAGAATAGTAGCAAAATGATAAACAAGACATAGCTAAAGCAAAGGAAACAAGAAGTAATAAATTGATGAATAAGATAGTAGTAAGGAAAACTAGAAAACGCTCTAACACCTACTAACCATGTACCCTACTCCTCAAGCTCCATAAGTTGAAGGTGTGTCATATCATGTCTTATCACATCTCCCACACTTCTTCGCCCTGCCTCTCCCTCTTACCCACTATAGCCAACCTCTCACACCTCCTAACTGCTATCAAAAAATGATTTTGGTTATGTGTCATCACTCATCAATGTGACTTCCATTGCAGTCTTTTATCTCCCTGCACTGCTACTAGTGATGCTGGTATCCACACATAAACAGTGTTCAGTGCAGTTAACCTTTAGATTAATCTTCGCATGGACATAAAAGAATATACCCAAGGTTTCATTTGAGAGCATTATATTTTAATCACCTTATTCAGCAGTCTCTCCTTTTTCAGAAACTCCCCATCTTCCCCAGATAAAATGATAGATGCTGCACCAATCACTGTCATTAGCTGATTAGAGTTCAGCTCCCCCTCCCTATCTTCCCCAGATGAAAATCCACACTGCTATATAGCAGCTGGATGTTGAATGGTGGGTGGCCTTTTTGAGCATGAGGAATTGATAAGTCGGCAAATTACCACATATGAATATCATTTTCTTAAGTTTTAAGAGTCTTTGAGAATAATTTAATAGCCTAAACTAACTTAAATTGGTGAATTTCAGGATTTGGAGCTTAAAGAAGTAGATCAATCAAATATTTGATGAAGAATGATGAAAGAGATGAAAGTTGGAGCAAAAGAGGGAGAAAAGTAAAGATTGAGAAGATAAAAAATCATGCCCAAATTTAGTTTTCGTGGAGCCCTTTTTGAGGGTGGAAGAGCTTGAATTTTTGCCAAGCCTGAAGAGGAGCAAGTCTGTCTCGCTCCACGAAAATTTTGGCTCCATGAAATGAAAATGGTGGGATTGGAATGTCTCCATGAAATTGGCAGCGGAAGGGCAATTTTTCTGCAGATTTTATTTTTTATGACAAGGGCAACCTACAACCGCTATTCTTTGGATACGCACAGGGTAAACCCCCACTCTTATGCAATAGCTCGCAAACCACATAGGAGAGGTAACCCGCACTAGGCAAGCCCGGTGCAACGAGCTCGACCCAGAAGGCAAACCCCTTGCTTTCGTTGGCAAGGAGTTTCGAACGTGAGACCTCCAACATGGAAGCCCCAAGCTCAAACCACTAGGCCACCCCGACGGGTCATTTTTGTGCAGATTTCTGGAGATACATAAAGAGGAATTAGGTCATTTTCTCAGGGAGCTTTTGATCTTTTAAGTCTTGAGAAGGATCAAGATATTTTCACCATAGAGTTTGCATCTTCTTCTTTATTTAATCTTTAACTATGTTAATTATTGCATTTCATCTTGAATTTTCTTGTTCTAGTAGCTAAACCCATTAGCTGGGGTTGTAGACTCTTATGACTTTATGTGATTGGATACTAATTTATCTTGCTTATTATTACTTGGGTTGTGATTATCTACTTGTGTACTACATTCTTATTGTGAATTTGGTGGTTGCAAACACTAGATTTAGCCCTACATATCCCTTTCTTGCTTGGAAGGGTGAAAATTGGATTGGGTTTATAACAAGTAGCAAGGAATCAAGTATATTAAGGAATTAATTGTGCTTGATTAACAAAATCGAACTAGGAAAAGGGAGATTTCTACTTGGGACTATCAATTGGGTCTCAATATTTTCCATCGAGTTTGGAAGAACTTTTGGGATTAGCTTGCTAGAGTTGGAAAATTCTTGTAAGTACTTATCAATTGGATCATTTTCATTAATCCTTTGTATTTGAGCAAGATACTTGTGTTCATGAACTAATTATGCCATATTGAGCCTACAACGCCGGTCCTTCTCTTAATTGAAAAACAAAGCATTGTTATTGCACTCCAAGTGTTCGATTGAATTCCTAGCTTAAACACAATAGTCTAGTTTTAGAATTAATTACTCAATCACTCTTTTATTTGAAGATTTAGGAAAATCACAAATTCTCACTCTCTTGACATTTTGATACACGCATACTCCTTGTAAGTTGTAGGATCGACCCCAACCTTTGTTGGGTTTATTCTTGCTACGACCATACTGTACATTTCATTCAAAATGTAGAATTGGACGTGAACAGGAATCGCTTCAAATCCATGTTCTAATACATAATAGTAATTAATAGGTAGTTTTCATCAGTTATTCATTACTGGAGGAGATGCAGAAATCTTGGTTCTTATCAAGTAAAACCTTGAACCAAGATAAAATATAGGTCTTGACAAATTTATAAAAAGCAGGTGCAGCTACTATAAAATCTAACATATGCAAGAGTTGAAAAAATGTGATCCAGACAAAAGTTAATAACATTAACAGAGTTTCTAACAACAGAGCTTTGAAAGGGAGACAGAACTCATTTTCCCAAATTAGATGGAATTATTTTTATTTATTGTGGAGATCACATAATATTCTCACTTGCATAGATGACTGGATGATATTTTTGGAAAACCTATAATTTACTTTAGGGATCTTGAAGGTTCTATGTAATATTACATATCACCTCTTCTATATGGTGGTTACGAAATATTTACTTATCAAATTATACATCCTTTCATTCTCTTAAAAATATTTACTTATCCGAACTCCAAGAAGTAGAATATCACAGGTTACAGATGAATGCTTATGAATACAGATTACTTTCTTTTTTTTTTTTTTGGAAATTACTTATGAATACAGATTACTTTGTCAAGTATAGAATGATAACCTCACGAATATGCCAGCAAGAAGATGCCTGAGTTATATCTTGTGCAACAACTCCATCACTTATCAAGTCATTTTCCATTGAGTGAAGCAAGAAGGCATCTAGTTTCTCTCTGCATATGCCAATACAATGTAGCAAGAATCCAACAGAGAAAGAATTCAACTTATCAAATTGCATACTGAATAAGCAAGAAATTAGCAAAGTCCAGAGGAAACTTAGAGGGCTCCTGACATCCAATCAGCTTCATGAAGCAACTAAACGTGAAGGAAATCAACTCTCAAACGTTATATACTATTTAGAATAGGTCAATCAAGCATGGCTTTACTTTGTATCCTTTCTATGTGATTGTAGAGATGTAATAAAGTACTAGCAAATCCATAGTTAAAACTTGATTAATATCCTAGTGAATAGCGAAATGCTAAATTTAGAAGTGAAATTTTCATCGTAAAAATTAGTAACTTTTCTAACTTCAATTCAAATATCAAATAATGTTTTCTTGGTAATTTTACAATTTTAATCATTTCAAATTATATGACATACAAAATTAGCTATCTTTTGATCAAGGATTCTGGAAGTATACTGATTCTGATCATAAGAAGTCTATCCCAGTTGCTAATAGTTTAGGTTAGCCAGTGAAGTGCAACCTACTGCCATCCTACAACCAGAGCATATAATAACCAGGTGAAGAAGTTCAAAACAATCTACAAGAAGAAACCAGAATGTGAAAATTGGAAAAGCTCAAAGTACTTTTACTTTATTGATTATTGATAAGGTATATGTTAGAATAGGAACAGGTAAATACAATCCTACTTAGAATAAGAATAGGAATAACAATAATATATAGAATTCTACTTGGAAAAGGATTGTAT
>JBCEWC010016498.1:0-13083 GCA_038996855.1 Solanum aculeatissimum | reverse complement strand
AACATGAGCTTCTGGGAACTTTATTACTTTGAGGCTTGTGTTGACTTGATTATACTCCTTTATTTGTGATTCTCATATATTACATTCATGTCATGAAATATGGTAAATAATATTACATAGATTTTACAAAAGTCAACTTTTTAGATTATAAAGGTCTAAAAGTATGAAAAATGCACAAAATCTTAATGAACGACCAGGCGCAAGTTAGAACTTACCTGGGGTTGCTATAGAAATGCTCCAACAAACAAAAAAAGGATGGTAAGAAAATGACCTAGAGGGGCATTACACAACGAAACATAAGGATTGCATTCCTAGGTCATCAACCTAAAGTTTAAACCGAAGTCAAATATTTTCACTTTTGAAGTTTGAAAATGGAAAAACTTGCATAAAAACCAAAATGAACAGTTCGATACATGAAATATCAATCTCAACAATTCATAAATGATATGCAGTTGTTGCAGAATTTCTCTAAACACTAAAAACATTAAATAATGGACAAAATGACTCATTTGATGTCCCGACATCGTTATGCAATTTCAATTTTTGAACAATTGGATGACCACAAGTACTACTCTTATTTCCTAAAGTTTCTGAATTAGGATTCAAAGGAATCCATGGTATCTTACCAGTACTATCTTTTTTTGCTTTTTTTCTCAGACTTCCAAGCAGCAACAATCCATTCATCATTTTGATTAGAATTATAGCCAAAATCTACAACACCAATATTTCTATTATGAACTCCAATTCTTTTAGAAATAGATTTATTGTGAAACAACGTACTCTATCATCACATGTACCTATGTTTCAAGACTCATTCTTACATATGAGAAGTATATTAGGGTCATAAGAGACTTCTAATACTTAGACGAGTTCAAAACCTTCCTATAAATTGAGTTTAGAGTGATGATTATGCAAGGATCGACTTTAAATGATCATAACTCTTATCACACATAGAATTAGGTGACCCATGACCTATCAAACGAAAGCTCCTTTAAATAGCTTTCCAACAGAACTTTTTAACCTCATTTGGAGTTTGGAGTCAAAAGTTACGGTTGTTTTGCTGAACACTGCCAGAGCAGGGTAATTCCATGAAACCATATACGGGTCATGAATCTAAGTACGACCCGTAAGGTTAGGTTTCGTGGAAAAGTCCAAAAAGTTAGATTTTGAGCCCCAAACTTCACAAATCCATCTACAGGTCATAAAGACTTCTAAGGGTGATGAATTGGTCCCGTGAAAGGTTCCGGTAACCTCAAGAACATGCCCAAAAGTTCAAGGAAGTGACCCACGAGTCGTGGAACGTTCCACGGGCTGTAAAGGATTTCGTGGACAACATTTTATAGGTTTTGGTAAAGGGTTTTATTTTGGTTTTTTCCATCCTTTTATAGCCTAGACTCGACTCTTTTATACCTAAATTAAGCCCTAAACATATCAGTTGATCCTTTTTACGCTGAAAACACATCCTCCAAACGTAGAAAAAGATTTCAAGAGAGAAAAGACTAGGGTTTTAAGAGACAACTTGAGGATTCCTCCAAGCTACTCCAAGATCAAACTTCCAGGTATGTAAGCTAAAACATGGATTTTGTTCTTCCATGTGCCCCATAACCTGAATTGATGGAACTGTTGATGAATATAGATTCCATGGATGTTTTGTGAAGATTTTACTTAAATTCTAAAGTATATCTATATAATTTTACGTGAATTACAGATTTTATGAATTAAATACTAGAAATTAAAGAGTTTGCTTTTCTGCACGAGCCCTAGACTGATTTTTTATTGTTTTTACCTATTGCATTTAAACGAGTATGCATGAGTAAAATTTGAACCTAAAGAGTCTATAGAATCCTCAAATGATTTGACTCTATTATTGTTTCTTCAATGCTATGAGTTCGAATGATGCATGATTGAGTTATTATGAGTCAAGAATTGAACTTTAAAAGGATGTAACCAAAGAGTTGATAGCTAATGTGATGAATTGAGTTGATTAGAGTCTTTATGAGAATCACAATTGGAATGCTTAGAGATTGATACTCTTATAAGCAATAAGTCTTAGGAGAAGTATCGAGCACTGAAATGGGTAAGAGTAAATACAACTCGAGCTCATTAACTACGTTGCCAAGCGTAGGAGAGGATTGAATCCTATAAGTCATATATCTCCTCTCGATATGGTCCCTGAATTAATAAAGAACCTGGTTGATAGACCTGGATCCATCATGGATTTGATTCATTCTTTACCATGGAAAGTACTGAACGGTTGTGGCAATATCAATGAGATTGTTGTACAATCACTGGCTCATAAGTGATTGTTGTCGGATAAGAGAAACTCCCAGATAGGTTCCATATTGATAGTACTCTAACTTGATTCGATTATATTGATTGGTCATTATGTACTCTTTATTCCTCTTTTAGATATACCTTTGACATCTTGATTGAGTATCTTTGAGTTATTGTTATTCTACCGATATCTGTTTCACTCAGCTATTTTACATACTCGTACATTCCATGTACTGATGCCCATTTAGGCCTGCATATTTTTATGATGTAGAGACAAGTGCTAGAGATCATCAACAGGCGCTCTGTTGAATATCTTCTCCTTATTTAAGCTAATTGATGAGTCCTTCTTGAGTTCGAGGGATGTCTATTATTTCATATAGCTTTAGAGTTAAACTTTAGATTCACTTTTCTTTTGATTGGAGGTAGCCATAGACCTGTCATTGACATCATTGATTAGTAGATAGAGGCTTCGTAGACTAGAGTTGATTTGTTGATTGGATATTGATTTGAGATAGTTCTTTTCATACTAGCCCATTTCCTTGATTTGATTCTTCGTATATTAAGGTTGTCCACTTTCAATTTTCTTTAAGTCTTCCACTGATGTGTTATTTATTGCTTGAATAGATGTGATGAGGCCAAGTTGTTCACTTGGAGACTAGCAATAGTCTCTGAGTATCGACCACATCTAGGGTACCCTCCAGGGCGTGATATTTATACTTTGCTGATATATTACAATGTTTTTCAACCTTTTTATTACTATTGGAACTCATATTGTAATGTACTCTATAATTATGGGAAAACTCAATCAAAGAAGAGTGAGAGTGAAACTTTCTAGCGTCACTACTTTGGCTTTTATATCTTTTTAGGGTGTTGTTCAAGAAATTTGTTCATAAGACCACAAATAGTAATCTATTTAAAAATTCAAAGACGATTTTTAGTATAGACTATATTTTACAAAATAGGAATACTAATTATACCAAAATTTTAGGCAAAAAGAGAAATAATATGTATAATATATTACAAAAGATTACCAAAAAATAAATATCCAATATCTTAACTAATTTTCCTTTTGAGGTTAAATAAATGAAAGGATAAGAGCTTATAAAATCATCCATATATTTATATGATTTCCTTTTAGGTTAAATAAATGAAAGGATAAGACTTTGTGAAATCATCCATATCCTTATTTTATTTACCTTTTTAGGTTAGACAAACGAAAGGATAAGACTTTACAAAATCATTTATATCCTTATCTGGTTTAAATTTCTAGATTAGATAATTTAAAGCATAGGAGTTTATGAAATGATCCATATCATTATTTGATTTCAAGAGAAAAACCTTAGACAAGATAGCATATCATTACCCAATTTCTCAGGTACTAATGGCACCTATTACAATGCACCAACAAGTAAGTTATCACGATCCAAAATCAGGAATGATGACACTTATCTTTAACCTACTCAAACAAGTCATCCTCAATAGCAAATAATAAGGAAATGTGGAAGTTAAAGCAATAATACAATCTAAATAACAAAGGATTAAGGCATAAGGAATATAACTAGTCTAAAACCATCCCAAAACTAGTGTCACATATACAAGCCTTTATTATAACATAATCATAAGTGAAAAATAATACAAGTCTCAATATTGTTTGTTTTTCAACTAGAACAAAACCAATAAAAAAGTCTGATAGTCTTGAGAGTAGGATAGAGCAACAAGCAACTACCTCTAAATCTTTCACTAGATCGGTCCATATGGAATTAGAAACGTCAATAGCATCCGGACTCACAACTTACATTTAAGTAAAGAAAGTGATTTTTGGCTTTTAAGCTCAATTATGCATGGTTATGATGTCAAGCTACTTGTCCTCTTTTCAAAAGCATGTATATAAATTTATGTACATATTATTGTGGGATGATGGCTTAGCACCGAGGGATTGGATGTCAGCGTGGACTATCCCCAAGGGTCCATACTCTTTTCCATCAAACTATGTGCCAAACATAGGTTGAGTGTAACGACCCAAAAATTTTTGAACTTTGTAGTGGTTGATCAAGGTATATCTTGAACCTGTTTTCGTTGGCTAGTGACCATCATGGATCTTACTTATGTGACCATGTTCAAAGGAATCGTGTTGGTTATGTTTGCTTGACATTTTGGTGGAAGTAATGACTTTTAATGGCTATATCTCTTGGTACGAGATGAAATATGTATACTATGACCTATCAAAATGAAGCTCCTCGAGCTATCTTCGTAACGCAATTGATTTCACTCAAATCGGAGTTTGGATGTGGAAGTTATGGCCATTATGATAAGATTGTCTACGCACAAAAGTGTTTTAGAAAGGAAGGGCCAAAGTTGGCTAAGGTAGGGCCACACGGAGGGACCATGGACCATGTGGGGGTTCACGGCCCCTGAGCCTGTCCGTGGGTTGATCTAGAGTGTGGGCTAGGTATTGGACCAAGGCCTCGAACGAAGTGAGGATCCACGGACCACTTCAGAGTCCGTGTGATGCCTCCCGGTTTGTGGGGGCACCCGTGGAGTGGTCTAGAGAGTTTCTTGGACCCTGGGCCAGGACTCCATGCCAACTGAGGCTTTACAGACCAGTTCACGGTCCGTGTGATGCCTCACGTCCCGTGAGCCAGCCCGTGGAGTGGTCCAGAAGGTTCCTAAGATTTGCAAGCCAAGGTCGTGACCAAGTGTAGCCACACGGTCAGGTTTACGAACCATGGACCATTGTACGGTCCTTGTAACTGTTCTGCGTCTCCAGTTCTCAGTTATTTTCTCCATTTCATTAATGGATAAATTTTAATTTTAATTTATCCTAGCATCGTTTTAGTCTTTCTAAACTCCCATATAACCCATGAATTGAACCCTAATCACTCTTAATTCATTCAATCTCTTGAATCTCTTCAAAAAAATCTCCCTATTTTCTCTCAACCTCCATTGAAGACAAGCTTAGAAACTTGGGGAAATTTGATTCTTCTTCAGATTCTTTTTATTCTTCTTGGGTAATTAAAGGTATGTGGGATTGATTCAAGGTTATTCTTTCAACCATGAAGACCCAAAAGCTCCTCTTTTCAATTTTGATGAATTTTGACTTCCATTGAAATTGGGTCTTTTAACTTATGAATGTTTTGCTTCAATTAAAGTGTGTGCTATGTAAATTTATTGATTTCAAAGTGAATGGAGACCCTTATTGATGATTTCCATTGATTTTATGATATTTCAAAAATTCATGTCCCCTTAGTCCTTCAATTCAAGTATGGGTATTAAGAATTTGGCTTTGAATTGATGATTTCATTATGCTTTGGAATGAACTTCTTGTATTAATGATTTAAATGATGATATCCAATACCCATGCTACTCTTGATCATCCATGCATTACATTCATGAGCATGAAAGGCTTGTTATGATAAAACTCTTGATAAGGGCTTGGCCCTCTTGTTATGATATGACATGATTTGATAAAGATATGAGACGGTGATTACATAAAGTCTATGTTATGGCTCTTTGGGAAATTATGGGTGTTTACACCATTATGATATGATATGATATGATGTGATATGTTATGATGATACATGATATGATATGCTATGTAGATGAGCTACTCCTATTGTATTGGCCTTGGAAAATGGCTTTTGGAAGCTCTTGTTGGCTTTTGAGCCTAATTATGGAAAGAATTGAAATATGATTTGGCTTTTATCCCATTTATGCATTGTTTTGAAAAAAGGTCAAATCTCTATTTTGAAGGCTTGTATATGTATATGTATTCCCGTGGAATGAGACTTAGCACCGAGGGATTGGAGTTGGAGTGGACTAGCTCCAAGGGTCCATACTCCTTTCCGTCAAACCATGTGGCACCATGGGTTATCTCCCTTTATGGGATTGACTTGTTATGTATCCCCTTGTTTAAGGGTTGACTAGGGATCTACCTGGAAAGTAGTCCAATTCTAAGTAATAGCTCGCTGGGTCTCTCATGTTGTCGGTTGAGGTAACATCCCCGCTATGATATGTAGGTTTTCATTTCATGTATCATGACATGACATGGCATCTTGTTATGATATAAATCCTTTCAGCTATGTGCACTCCTTTCTGTACCATGTGTGCCCTTGTCATCTAGCCTCGTCATAGGATCATGTGCACTTGTATGGAATACTCGCATACTTACTGAATTATATGTGCTAATCCATACTCTTTGTCTACATGTTCTAACCATGTAGGGACCGGAGACGACTTCCTTCCACCGTTGAACGTCTAGTGAAGACTTTGAAGTATTGCTTGTGGTGAGCCCTATACTCCAATGGAAATACCTAATTTTATCTACCTTATGTCTTTAGTTTATGTTACTTTATCTTATGACTTGAGGGTGAGCCTGGAATATGTCGAGGCCCTGTCTCATCTTATGTAGAGGCATTGTTGGACATATAGAACTCTATTATACGTTATGCTATGTGTTAATTGCAATGATATAACTACCTATTTTTGGCAATGGTTCCTTATGTTATGCTTTTGTTTCTGCTTATGTTATTGTGATTGTTGGATTGGGAATGTGCTTGTGTGGAAAGTCTCTAACCCTTCTTGCCCCCATAGCTTGAGTCATGCTTACACGCCCCTTAGAACGTAATTGCTATGTGTTATGTGATTCATGCTTATCCCATTCCCGGAAACATCCCCATAGCTTGATTCCAAAGTCTCGAAATCCCTTAGACTTATGTGTTATTTGCTACTTTTACACGCTTCCGAACCGATGATGTGTGTGATGATGCTAAGATGACTTGATAAAAAACTCTCGGGTTCTCCTTCTCCATGTCACATCTAGGCCCTACTCTCGGGTCGTTACATTATGTTATGTCTCTTGTGAGATGATGATGATGTTTTCAAAGGATCTACCTTTGGCAAGTAGGTCACCTCTTTATCCATTGTGGGGTAGACGATGGAGTCCCAAGTTATAGCTCAGTTGGAATAATGTCGGTTGAGGTCCCATCCCCTTTATGTTTATATAACTAAGCATTCATGTATCACCAATTTTATGACATATTGATATACTATCCTTTCTTATAATTTTCTCTCTATATATGTGCCCTTGTCATCTAGCATTGTTAAATAGGTCGATCATGTTCATAAGGATTGCATGCCCACATACTTAGTGCATTATATGTGCTAAATCATAATCTTTATCTACATGATCTAACCATGTAGGGGCTGGAGATAACATCTATCCACCTTTTGACGATTGATTTGGATCCTTGACTATCACTAGTGATGAGTCCTATGTTCCAAGGACAACATCCACTCTTTATCTACCTTCATGTATGTTGTTACTTCTTTATTTTGAGGGTGAGACAGGGACATGTCTAGTCCCCCGCCCTATTCTAGACTAGAGGCATTGTTGGACATCACAAAGACTCCTATACAACTATGTTATATGACTATTTGAGATGAATTGGCTATGTAGTTTTTATGGAAGAGATGATTATGCTTATGCTATTATGATATTTTTAATGAGGATGTGCTTATGTGGAAAGTCCCAAGTCCCTTCTTGCCCCCATAGCTTGAGTCATACTTACCCGACCCTTAGAACACAAATTCCTTTCCCAATGACATCTCCATAGCTTGAGTCTAAAGCCCTAAAACCCCTTAGTATTATGTGTTCCTTGTTAAATTATGTGCTTTCGAACCAATGATGTGTAAGTTGATGCTAAGATGGCTTGATTGAGGACTCTCGGGTTCTCATTCGCCATGTCACATCTAGGCCCTACTCTCAGGTCATGACAAATATGGTATCAGAGCACTAGGTTTATAAATGGTTCTCAGAGTCCAACATGCCGCATCAAGTAGAGTCTTATTCATGGATGTGATACTCGCCATACCTATGGGTGAGAGGCTATGGCGACGTTTTAGGAAATATCTCACTTTATTGCTTCTTATGTTGTGCCATGAACCGTTTTATAAGGTGTCCTGAATTGTTGATGTCCTTGTCACTCTTTTAGAAGATTCTTCTAGGAAAAGCTCTCTCCCTAGACAGACCCCGGTTTATAAGGAACAAGCCCCTCAAGGGCCTATTGAGGAGCAAGTGACTCATGCTGAATTCTGAAATGTGGTTGCTATGTTGGCTCAAGTGGTGACTAATCAGGCTCAGCCGGCTAATCCTACTCATGGTAACACCCCAGCCTCTAGGGTGTGAACTTCACTCGGATGAATCCCTCAGAATTCTTTGGTTCAAAGGCCGATGAGGATGCCCAAGACTTTATTGACGACCTCACTAAGGTGTTTAATGTCATGGGTGTAGGTTCTGAGGAGAAAGCTTAATTAGCTACTTATCAGTTGAAAGATGTGGCTCAGGTGAGGTACCCTCTTGAAATTAGGGAGGCCAAGATGACCGAATTTATTAACCTTAAGCAAGGTGACATGTCTGTGAGAGACTATTTTTTCAAGTTCACCAAGCTCTCGAAGTATTCTCCCATGCTAGTGGTTAAACTTTGTACAAGGATGCACAAGTTTATTTTTGAAGTCTGTGATTTGGTAGTGAAGGAGTGTCACACCTCCATGTTTATTCCAGATATGTATATTTCCAGGCTTATGACTTATGCTGAACATATTGAGGGGGAGAAACTCAAGGAGAAGAGGGCAACTGGTTTTAGAGAGCCTGGTATGATGGCGGGTTCTATAACTCTAGAAGTGGTAGTGGACGTGGCCGATTCCAACAAGGCCAAGGCTCGAATGTGAGGGTTGCCAATGCTAGAGTGCCTCCTCTTAAGGCACCAGTTGGGGGTGTACTATTGCCTCCTCGATGTGGGCAATGCGAGAGAGTTCATTCCAGGAAGTGTTTTTGGTGATATGGTTCTTGTTTAGGGTGTGGTGATATGGGCCACAAGATAAATAACTGTCCTAAGGCAATTAAGAAGGGTCAAGGTCTAGAAGCATCGGGCGGTCAAGTTCAACAAAGGGAACCTCTAGGAAATGCTCCTAGGAACAACAGGTTTTATGCTTTTCCTGCACGCCAGGAGGTTGAGGAGACTCCGGATGTGGTGACTGGTAAGTTAAAAGTCTTTGATTTTTATGCTTATGCTTTACGTGATCCAGGTGCAAATCTATCTTTCATGACTCCTTTGTTGGCTGTTAAATTTTGTTTGAGTCCCAAAACTTTGAGGGAACCTTATTTGGTTTATACTCCCGTGGGTTAGTCTATTATTCCCTAGAAAGTGTATCGGGGTTGTCCTGTTTTAGTCCTGCGTAAAGTCTTTCATGATGACCTTGTAGAGCTTGAAATGTCTGGCTTCGATATTATTTTCGGGATGGATTGGTTGCATGCGTCTTATGCCTTGATTGATTGTAGGACTAGACAAGTCAAATTTTAGGTTCCTAATGAGCCGGTTGTGGAATGGAATGGTAGTGACTCAGTGGTTAAGGGTCAGTTTGTTTCCTACCTCAAAGCCCGTGAGATGATTTCTAAGGGGTGCATCTATCATATTGTAAGAGTTAGAGATGTGGAGACTGTCGCGCCCCATTTTTTCCTCGTGGAAAAGGGAACCTGAACGACGTCGTGGCAATGACTCTTTTGGGATTTGAAGATTGATTGAAGAGTCGTCACCTAATGAGTTGAGGTGCGTTAGAACACCATTCTAGGCCTAAGTCTAAATCGAAGGGTCAAACTACCAAAAATTAGGGTAAGGGTTTAGGTTACCTCAAAGGGAAGATGTTAGGCACCCCTCGAGGTCCGCAAAGGCGGGTCCCGACCATATGTCTTTTCTATGTGGGGGTTGCAAAGGTCTCTTAATTTATTAAAAGATTTATCCTAAAAATTTTCTAAGTGATAAAAACAAGTAGAAAAACAAATGATAACCAAACTACCCCAAGCATCTTAAGGGAACATAGTAAGGGAGAAAATAAGGAAATAAATGACTTTATACCACTCGGATCCGAGGGTCCTATTTACCCCTACCCCTCCTAAGTTTGTTTATTTTAACTTAGGGGAGCACTAAGAAAAATGAACAAATACTAATCGTTTCCTAAAGTGCCTAACGTCCCTTCCTAAGGTCCAAGAGGCATTGGACTTTTATGTTCGGTGGTTCTAGACTAAAGTAAATCTAGGGCTTCCTAATTAAACACCGCGTCAATCAAAACACCAAATATTAGCAAGTAACACAAAAAGTCTCAAGTAGGCCTCTTGAACACATGTTAACACACACAAGTAAGAGTGTAAAGATTTATTATTTATTAAGTGCATTAGTACTCAAATATTAAACTTTGATTCTTCTTAAAATCTTACCATATTAAGACTTGTTTGAGATGTGAAAGAAATATTCTGAAGGTGTTAAAAATTCTATTAATGACATTTAAAAAAAATTGAGAAAAACCTTATTGGCATGATTCCTAACATGTGAAATTTCTAAAGAAACATTTCTATTCATGATATGTAGGCAGACATTATTTAAATATACTTTTTAAAAAAATGTTGTTTCCTATAGACATGATTTCTAATACATATAAAACTTAGAAAAACATGATTTTTGTTGCAAACAATTATCGAATCCTATATGCATGATATGTGAAAAATGATTAGCAACTTAAGAGCATGACATAAAATTAACCTAAACCTAAGGGCATGAGTTCCAAAACACAAAGAAAATGGAATAAGTTAAATACATGCTTTGAATAAGAAAATCTATGGGTATGGTACCTAAAACACACTTAAAAAATCCTATAGACATGATATCTAAAAAATGTTAGAAACAAACTTTTTCCAATTAATCACAATTAAACCGTTCAATGAGCACCAAACTTATTTTTAGACAATTAAATCCAAAATAGATTTGCCTAAAACTCGTCGAACAGTCAAGAAAGCAAAGCAAGGCAAAGAAAAATTAAAAAAAACATTTAGCACATAATTCCCCTCCCCCTTTAACTAATCCCCAGTTTCACTATTATTGTTACAACGTTTGTGAAAAAGTAGAAAAATATACAAAAGAAATTAATAGATCTTCGAAGCCTCCTCCGAATCCATCCCATGTCCCAGGTGACCCTTCACATCTTTTTGAACTTGAAGTTCAAGTTTCTGCCAGACAAGACAACAAAAAAACAGTATATGCCCCAAAAAATATAGTAACATATAATACTAACCAGTAAAGAAGAATAGTCATCGGAAAATCCAATAGCAAACCAACAACAAGAGGGCCATGAACAACCTTCCTTTCTTTTTAATTTTTTTTGTGTGTGTATATATATATATATATATATATATATTAGAGGGAAAGAGAGGGAGCAAAAGTTATATTAATGGAGAGCAAGTTGTGGTAATTTTCTTGAGAGTTTGTGAATGTGAAGTCCTGTAAAGGGAGTTGATTTATATAGAAGTGAGAACTAATTGTCAAAAGGCAATAAGAATCAATTACGTGATTTACATTTTCATAAATAAGGCAAACTAAATCAATTAACTTGATTTGGTTCAGCAAACGTTACCAATAGTAGCGGAAATTTAAGGAAAGAGGAAATCAGTAAATTACGAGAAAATTTGAAAAAAATAATCAAATCAATTAACTTCACCCCCGAATTAGCAAATCAGATATTTAAACACTATTTTTTATCAAAATTAACTAAGCAAAGAACTAATTTGAAGGAAAAGAAATCATCAAACAGTGTTCTTTCCATATTATACTGTAGGTAACACATTTGTACTAGCCTTGATTGATTTAGCATATTGTTCTAACCGAGTATAGTGTGAAATTCAATCAACTACATCAAATTTCCTCAAAATTATCACAAACAACAACAATTTACCATGATGCATGTAGTAAAAAAAAAGTAAAATAAATAAATATTTCAATTTAGCAAGGGAATAAGAATTGGGGAAATCAATCAACATTTATTAAATCAGTCAAAAATTCGCCTAATTCATGGAGGAAAGTGTCACTAACGTTGAGCCAACATTCATAAAATTACCATAATTCTGTTCCACAACAGCAGAGAACATGCATAAAAAAAATCACACTATATGTAAATTTTAATGGGGTTCTCAAAGTCAATCAAGAAATAAATGGAGAGATTAGAATGAACTCAAAAGAATGGTACTCGGATAGATTTCAGTCCCAATTTTGAATTCCTGGCTAAGAATCTAAACTCGTTTGTGGTGATTCCACCATCGATGTTGATCGGCTCTTGATTGGTGGCTTCAGGGCAGTTTGGTTCGCTGTTTTGGTGCAGATTTTAGCGGGGTTCTTTGACGAGTTTAGGGAGTGGAGAGATGGAGAGGAGGGAGGAAGAAGAGGGATCGTGGTGGAGTCTGTCGGTGGTGGAGGGTGGCGTGAAAGAGGGAGAAGGGGCGACGTTGGTTTGGTGGTTGTTCTCGGCGAGATTTCGCCAAAAACTACAGTAAAAATGGGGGTGCTTGGTTCACTGTTTCGCCGGCGATGGGACAACATTGGTTGCAGCTGAGGGGCTGGGGTTGGCAGGAGTTGGCGACGATGGCTAGGGTTGCATTCTGGCATTTCCCGATTTTTGAGGCGACAATGGTGAGAAGATGAAAGGGGCGCCGATGCTGGGTGTTGGTGGTAAAGGAGAGGTGCGGCGGCGACGATGGTGGTTTCGCCGGTGGCGAGGGTGAGAGGGGAGACGTGGCGGCGGTTGCATGGTAGCGCCGATGGGGTGGAGAGAGGGGAGATGTGGCAGCCAGAGGGAGTTTTCCGGTGAGTAGAGTATAGAGAGAGAGGGTCTGCTAGTTTAGTGAGAGAGAGGAGAGTGAAAAAATGTGTTTAGGTTTAGGGGTATGATAGGTTAAAATGGGAAGATTGAATCACAACCATTCAAAAAAAG
>JBCEWC010016497.1:0-13083 GCA_038996855.1 Solanum aculeatissimum | reverse complement strand
TGAAGAACCCATAACTAATTGAAAAGCTTGAAAATCAATTTAAAGGGTTAGGGTTCTTAGGATCTTCAAGGATGAAAGAGGATCCTTGAATATAGTCCCACATACATTTATCCAAGCAAACAATCAACAAGATCAATCCTAATCAAGTCTTCTTCCCCAAATTCTACAAGCTAGCTCCAATGGAGGTCAAGAGAGCCTTAGGATCTTACGAGAGAGTGTAGGGAAGTTCTAATGGTTAAATGAGGATTTGGGGGATGATTTAGGGGTTTAGGATAGCTGAAGGGACCAAAAGAGGGCTTAGGGAAATATTAAATCATGAAAATACCATTAATAAATCGGAACTTCTCACTAAACACAACACCCAAACGACAGCTACAGTGCCATCAAGATGAATCACGGGTCGTTTACCATGCCGTCAAGATGTACTTAGCCAATTCTACGCACGAACTCTCGGAGGACTTTCTGTTACACTTGACGAGAAACCAAATGGATCATCTAAGGTGAGACGTCCCGTGAGAGGCACCGTATGACCTTCCTTAACCTCAAAATTTCTAGCCTTGTCTTGGACAAGCTATTGCCTCACTTCACGAGGCAGTACACGAGCCGTTTGGTGTCAAACGGTCCGTTCAAGCTCCCGTTGACTTGGACTTGGCTTAGGGCTGGTTCCAGGCCACTCCAAGCTCACTGTAACACAACACGACACCCTAGATGGACCATGCAAAGTTTCATGGTCCGTGCAAATATCCTTGGCCATTTTTCTGAGCCTATCTCCAATGGCTTCCGAATTTTAGATAGTCTCACTGTTTGGGCCATATCTCCCTCATCCGATTTCCAAATTGAGTGAAACTACTTGTGTTGCAAAGATAACTCAAAGAGATTCAATTTTATATGTTGTATCATACATGTTTCATCCCACATCAAAAGTTATGACTATTTGAAGTTGACTGTCAAAACTGTCCCTCTAGGCCACTAACTAGCCCAATTTGCATTCGGCCACTTAAACTCAACTTGTGGCCACCAAAACTCATACATGGCTTGTAGTACATTATAGAATGCCAACCAAAGAAGATTTTTGAAAATTTTCGGGTTGTTACAATTACGAAATTAAGGATGATTTTGGGCAAAGTTTTGCAAAATGCATGTTTTTGGTGATTTACAAAGTAGTCTATGCATTGTGGTTCATTCCATGAGCCTTATGATGATTTATGGGTTAGATCCAGTGATGGGTTTATTTTTCAAAAGTTTAAACTATGAGTTATCAGAAAAGAAATAGAGTTCTTTACGGCTCATGGATATGCTCATATGTTGAAGGCTAGAAGATATGTTATAATGCTGACGCGTTATCAGACGTAGGCCTCCACAGGCTGTAAGTCAGGTGATGAGCCGTAAGCCATATCGTTCCTGGAGGATCCGTGTTTTGAAGAAGTTTCACAAGAGTTAGCAAACAAAACCCTTTACAGGTTGTAAGTCAAAAGATGGACCATAGGAAGGTCACGTAGGAGGAAGAAAGTTTTTGAGAAATGCAGAGTATAAATCCCAAGTACAGGATGTAAGTTCATCCACAATCCGTAACCTTGTCTATCTTAGTTTCCAAATCTAGTTTTCCTATTCCATTTTGTATTTGTATTTATTTATTATAAATAGGTTTATTGAGAGGGTAGGATGACATATACAACAAGAGAACACTACTTGTGGTTGTTTTTTCTTTTACTTTGAATCTATAACATCGTGATTTCTTGTGAGGATTTTGAAATTCTTGTTCTTCAATTCTTCATTGTAAGTGATTAGTTATGTTATTCCATAACATAATTTCTTCATTTACAATGAGTATGCATAGCTAAATCCATAACTAGGATTGTGAGAACCATGAAGAACTAACAAAGTAAAATCTAAATAATCCACACTTCTAGAAAAGTGTGCATGTAGTATTAACTATTCCCTTTGCTATGAATGCTTTTTAATGGTGCAAACATTAGCACTCACCTAAATCTTACTTATTGGATCAAGAGGGTAAAGAATGGGAAAAGGGAATAATTAATAGGATTCAATGTGATCCCTCACGTCTAATCAACCTGAAGTGATCATGAGATGGTTGCATTGGAACAAAGGTAAGTGTTAGTAATGTCACACTTCGGGGATGGATCAAATCACATAGTGAAATTTGCCTCTCTCCTGTAGTGAACATTACTTACCAGTTTTGTATGTTACACACTAGACAAGGTTACGATTATCTTGTAATACTGAGTTAGGAATTCATGGGAAACATAGTACCCTATTTACTTCTCTCATTTCTTTCACAACACTTTTACTTGATTGATTGTTGTAGTATAGGTTTACTTATTACAATTTTACAAACCCTCTTCCCTTTGGAAAATAAGTAGATTAATTCGTTCAACTTGCTCATAGTTACTCCAGGTCTATACCATATTCCCTTTGGGATTCGAACCTAACCTTTGTTAGGTTTTGTATTTTTCCAGTGACTACTTATCCTCAATTTGTATGTATAGTTTAGGCGACATCAAGGTGCCAAAAGAACCAACCGTTTCTATGCACTTTATTGTTGCCAAGAGGTCGAAGAAGATCCAGACTTGGTCACTGGTATGTTATGAGTATTTTATTATTATACATATGCACTTTTAGATCCGTGACCAAATTTATCTTTTGTAACCCTATTCCTTGCTAATAATTTTCTTTTGTGTCCCAAAGTCCTCCATGAACCCTATAACGTAAGTAACCCCATAGGAGAGTCCATCATAGCCCGAAGAGTCTATAAAGGTTGTGTCATCTATATCTTGAATAAAGAAATTCCATGTTATTTAGTTGACCTTTCTATTATGGATTTTGATGTAATTTTTGGGATGGGTTGGTTGCATGCTTCCTATGCTTCCATCGATTGTAGAACTGGTAGGGTCAAGTTCTAATTCCCTAGTGAGCCAATTCTTGAATTAGAGGGTGGTAACTTTTCATGTAAGGGTCGATTCATTTCCTTCCTAAATTCCTAAGAAATGATTTCCAAGGGGTGCATCTACCACGTGGTAAGGGTCAATGATGTCTATTCCAAAATTTCATCTCTTGGGTTAGTCCCTATTGTAAATTAGTTCCCTGATGTCTTTCCAAATGAGTTACCAGGTGTTCCTGCCAAAAGGGAAACAAATTTTGGCATAGATCTCTTGCTTGAAACTCAGCCTATCTCAATCCCTCCATATAGAATGGATCCTACAGAATTGAAGGAGTTAAAAGAGTAGTTGAAGGATTTATTAGAGAAGGGTTTTATTAGGGATAACGGGTATCCATGGGTTTCTCTGGTGTTATTTTTGAAGAAGAAAGATGGGTGGTCACTCTTTATATGTATTGACTACCGACAACTTAATAAGGTCAAGAACAAGCATCCCCTTCTGAGGATAGATGATTTGTTTGATCAGTTGCAAGGGGATGTACACTTATCCAAAGTTGAGTTGAGATCCAGGTATCACCAACTGAGGGTGAGGGAAAGGGTTATTTATAAGATAGCATTTTGGACTAGGTATAGCCACTTTGATTTTGTGGTGATGTCATTTGGCCTTACTAATG
The DNA here is from genome assembly GCA_038996855.1 of Solanum aculeatissimum. Lineage (NCBI taxonomy): Eukaryota > Viridiplantae > Streptophyta > Magnoliopsida > Solanales > Solanaceae > Solanum > Solanum aculeatissimum. Next base: position 9,513 of record JBCEWC010016497.1, on the reverse strand, counting down.
CTCTGACAATCTTTATGGACCTCATAAATAGGGTGTTCAATACCTACCTCGATATGTTCATCATGGTGTTTATTGATTGACATCCTTATTTACTCTCGAGGTTAGTAAGAGCATATGGTACACTTGAGGGTAGTATTGCAAACCTTAAAGGAACAAAAGCTTTATTCAAAGTTTGATAAATGCGAGTTTTTGCTAGATGAGGTTGCCTTCCTTGGGCATGTGGTGTCCCATGATGGTATAAAGATAGATCTTAATAAGATAGATGCGATGAGAAATTGGACAAGGCCATTGACTCCTATCAAAATAAGGAGTTTCTTGGGTCTAGCTGGTTATTATAAAAGGTTTCTGCAAGATTTATCTTCTATTTTTTCTCCTCTTACTAAGTTGACCCAAAAGAAAGCTAAGTTTGTGTGGACAGATGAGTGTGAGAGGAGCTTCAAAATCTTAAAGGATAGGTTGACATCGGCCCCAATATTAATATTTTCAAAAGGTAATGATGGTGTATTGTGATGCACCTAGAATTAGGTTAGGTTGTGTGCTAATACAGAATGGAATGGTTATCGCTTATGTTTCGAGGTAGTTGAAAGTGCATGAGAAGAATTACCCGACTCATGATCTTGAGCTTGCGGCGGTAGTGTTCGCCTTAAATATTTGGCGATATTACTTATACGGAGTTTAAGTGGATGTTTCCACCGACACAAGATGTGTTCTTCCAAAGAGAACTTAACTTGAGGCAAATGAGATGGTTGGAGTTACTTAAGACTATGACATGAGTGTGAAATATCATCCTATAAAAGCCAAAGTGGTAGCCAATTCCTTTAGTAGAGTTTCCATGGGAAGTGTCTCTCACATTAAAGATGATGGAAAAAAGGAGTTGGCTAAAGATGTTCTTAGATTGGCTAGATTGGGAGTGAAGTTGAGTGAAACCAGAAATAGTGGTGCAATGGTTCTTCATGGGTCCATATCTTCTTTGGTTGATGAAGTTAAGGCTTAGCCAGACCATGATCCCTCCTTGGTTGAGTTGAAAACCTTAGTGAAAGATGGAAAGGTAGAAGTCTTCTCACAAGTACACTCCGATATCAAGGGAAGTTATGTGTGCCCAATGATAGTAAGTTGAAAAAGTTGATCATGCAAGAAGCCCATAACTCTTCATATTCCATCCACCTCGACACTACAAAGATTTTAAAGACTTGAGGGAAATTTATTGGTGGAATGGGATGAATAAGGACATTGCCCAATTCGTGTCTGAGTGTGCTAATTGTCAGCAAGTCAAGGTTGAACATTAATGGTCAGGTGGCATAGCTCAAGACATTAATATTCCTATTTGGAAGTAGGAAGAAATCAACATGGACTTTATAGGTAGGTTACCAAAGGCCAACAAGCATTTTGACACCATATGGGTGAGAGTAGACCGTATGATGAAGTCGGCTCACTTCTTATTGGTTAATACTACATTCGGTACCAAGACTATACTCACCTGTATATCCGAGAGTTAGTAAGGTTGCATGGAATTCCATTTTCCATCATATCGGATGATAAAGTTCAATTCACTTCTTTGATTTGGAAGTTTTTTTCATAAGGGACTTGATACTAGGGTAAAGTTGAGTACTGCTTTTAATCCCCAAATCGATGGGCAAGCTAAAAGGACTATTAAGACATTGGAAGACATGTTAAGGGCTTGTGTGTTTGAGTCTAAGGGGAGTTGAGATGAGCATTTTCCACTTATCGAGTTTGCCTACAACAATAGCTTCCATGAAAGTATTGGAATGACACCATTTGAGGTATTGTATGATAGGCAGTGTAGATTTCCCATAGGGTGGTTAAAATTCGGTGAGGTGGCACTAATAGGACCGGACTTAGTGATGAATATTATGGAGAAAATTAAAAGCATAAGGGAGAAATTATAAACGGCCCAAAGTCACCAAAAGTCATACTTTGATGTGAGGAGAAGGGAATTTGAGTTCCAAGTTGGTGATTGGGTCTACTTGAAGGTATCTCTAATCAAAGGTGTAATCCAGTTTGGTAAGAAAGGAAAATTTATCCCAAAGTATGTAGTGCCCTACAAGGAGGTGAGAAGAGTGGGAAAAGTGGCATACGAGTTAGATCTACCCAATGAGATGCATTTGATTCATCCGATTTTCCACGTGTCAATGTTAAGGAAACTTATAGGTTATCCAAGCTCCATAGTTCCTTTGCATGAACTGCACATTGAAGAGGATTTGAGTTATGAAGAAGTACCGGTTGAAATCCTTGACCGATAAGTGAAAAAGTTAAGGAACAAGGAAGTTGCATTTATTAAAGTGGTTTGGAGAAATCAACAAGTTAAGGGTTGATAAGAAGCCGAAATGCAGCACTTTTGATGCTTAAAACATGGAATTTTGTGTGTTCGCAAAGCGATGTTAGTAGGTTTGACGAATTTTTTGGTTTGTTTTGTAGGATTTCAGTGTTGGCATAGTTTTTGGGCAAAGTATGTTGAAGTAGTAGTTTTTGGTGATCCACGGAACCCTTCACAGGTCATGAAATAGTTCACAAGCTGTAGATGGGGTGTCGTAAAAATTTCTAGCGAGGGGTGAATTTTTTGAATGTGACTCTATGAGCATGCAGACGAATTGTAGATCAATTCATGATTATAGAGTGCAGTCATGCCTTGAGGATTAGAAAGTGCAGAAGCTATGAAATTCCATCAGATGAAACCCTTCATGGGCCATAGAATTTTACACATCTCGTGGGTAGGTCTCGTAGAAGGTATCTCTAGATTCAAGTTGAAGAACACAAAACCCCGACATACAAGCCATGGAATAGAGTATGAGTCGTGAAATTGCCCGTGGAGTGTGCTGACACAGTTTTCCTATTCCGTTTTGGATTTGTATTTTAGACCTTATTTATACGTTCTTAGGTTATTTTTCATTAAGTTTCCAGAGAGTTCAAACTAGTTTAGACATTTTAGTAGTTTTATAGAGAGAAAAATAACTTTTGTGTCTTGATTCGTATTTTGATTTCTATTGAAGAGTTGGATTTCTTGTTCATCAATTCCTTTGTGTAAATGCTAAATTATGTTATTCTAATTCATAATTCTTGCATCTACACTGATCATGAGTAGCTAAATCTACAACTAGGGGTGTGGGAACCATGAAGAACTAATGAGCTAAAATTGGATATTGTGTAATTCTTGGATGATGTATAAGAATATATTAGTTATTCCTTTTCACTTTAACTATTTTTTTGAAAAAGGCCTACATTAGAACCCACCTAGTGTTACTTTCCAGATCAAGGAGGTAATGAATAGGAAAAGAGGATAATTAACAGGATTTGATTGAATTTTTCTCGTCTAATCAACCAAACTGGGTCATGAGGAGGTTGTACTGGGATTAAAAGGTAACTCTTAGTATTGTCACATTGCGGAGACGGATCAAGTTCCATAATGAAGTTTACCTATACACTAGATCAATGGTTTAGGTAAACTTAAGTTATTGTCCTACATCTACACACTGGAAAAGATTACGATTATTCGATAATACCAAGTTAGGTTATCATAGGGAACACATCACCCCAGTTAGCTCATCTACTGGTTAAATATCACTTGAATTAGTTTAGTTTTTTGTTAGTTTTAATTTACAAAAAAAGAAACCTTTCTTGGGAGATAAGTAGGTTAATCACCCCACTTTACAATTGAACTATTCTGGAGTCTACTATATTCCCTGAGGGATCGATCCTAACCTTGGTTAGGTTATTTACTTGACAACAACCGCTTTACCTCAAAAAGAGGTATGGCTTGAGCGACATCAAGTATTTTGACGCCGTTGCCTGGAATACGGCTAGACTTGTTTAGTTCAAGTAATTAGGGGATTAATCATTATTTTTCTAATTCTATGTTTCATGTTGTTTGTGTTTTGTTTCAGCATGTAGGTGTAGTTTATGAACAATACTCGAAGATGAGGAACTTCCTTGACTACATTTGACCAGAGATCCAAAGAATACTAAGGAGGATGGCTCAAGATAATGCAAACAATGTAGCTAATGGTACGAAGAATGCAACACTCAATCCGAACAATGACAACCCACTTCCATTAAATCCACCGCCATAGGGTCTGCAAGCCATAAAAAATCAATGAAACCAATATTGACTTGACCTTATGGAAATGGATGTTATGGGAGCTATTGTGTTACCTCTACTATCAGATGACACTCAATTTATCGTATTGAGTAGGCTATTATAGACGTTGCAGAATCACGAGTTGCTCATGGGCCTACCATGAAAGGATCCACATAATCATCTACACAATGTTGTATTTGTTTGTATGAGTATGATGGGAAAAAAAAACCTATCCATGGATGTCATTGGGCTCCGTGTTTTTCCACTATTTCTCATAAGCAATGCAAGTTATGGTTATCTGAGCTCAGATAGAGTTTGATCACCAGTTGGGCAGAATTGCAAAAGGCCTTTTTGGAAAGGTTCTTCCCGATCTCAAAAAAGTTGAAATTGAAGTCTAAGATTAACAACTTCGAGCAAATACATGGTGATTCAATCGGTTCCACATGGGAGAGTTTCGCTGAGTTTCGCTAAGTGTTTGACATATGTCCTTGACCACAAGATTGTTGACGAAGCCCTGGTGGAGATCTTCTATAAAGCCATGTATGAGAATGACCAAGCAGTCGCTGATACTATTATGGGAGGCACATTTATAGATCGTCCATTCTAGGAGGTTTCCTATAGGCTTGAAAAAGTGGTCAGAACAAACTATGCATGGAGAATGAGGGAAAATTCTACCACAAAAAGTTTGTTCTCAGTCAGTACTAGTTTGGCGCAGACACATGCAAGTGAGAAAGTGATAAAAGAACTTGCACGGATTAATACTAATGTGGAAATATTGATGAAGAAAAATATGGAATGAGTAAATACAGTAGATCATCAGCCTCCACGACCACCCATGTATGAAGAACCCTATTATGAGGAGGACACTTATTTTGTTGTTGATCAGATGGTTGGTCTTCAGACCAATGCACAAGGGTCCAATCAGAACTTTTGGCGCCAAGGTCAACAGAACCAAGGTCAGAATTTTTGGAGAGATGGCTCCTTCAAAGACAACAACAGAAGAGGCTACTATGATAAGAATAGGAGCCAAGAGAGGGATGTTGATTGGGGCCACAGAGATAGTTTTAAGAATGGTCCCTATGGTTTTCTTCACAATTGAGATTCTACTACTGGCATATCTCGCTTGGAGAAGATGTTTGATCTTCTGTTGAATAAGGCTGATGCTCAAGACGAGACACTTAGGGGGATGAGGTCTGACATCTCCAGCATTAATCAAAAGATTAAGTCTTATTCTGTGGCTATCAAGCAGCTTGAGTTACAGTTCGGTCAGATGTCAACTCAGCTGAACCACACCAAAGAGGTACGTTGCCCATCAATACAATTCAAAATCCTAAGAATGAGGGGCAATGTATAGCAGTCACAATGCGCGGTTGAAAGCAAACCATTGATCCTTCAATGCCAGTAGATGATGCTGATGTTCGTAAGGATATAATTGAGAGTAAGCAGATTGAGATTGGAGAGGTTCGTGCAGAGAACGAGAAAAGTGATGTAGTGCCAAAATAGTTGAGACCCATTCCTCAACCTCCTCCTCGTTTCCCTAAAAGACTCAAGAAAAAAGAGGAGGAAGGTAAATTCAAACACTTTCTCTCCATGTTAATACAACTCTTGATAAATAACCTATTAATTGAAGCATTGGAAAAGATGCCCGGGTACATGAATTTTATGACGGATCTAGTTACAAAGAAGTGTACTGTGAGTCAGGATCTCTCACAAGAGCTTCAACATTGTAGTGCAATTTTGACTAGGTCCTTAGTACAAAAATGAGAAGACCCTGGAACATTCACCATTCCCCGCACCATAGGTAAGGTTGAATTTGCGAAGGCATTGTGTGATCTTGGTGCCAACACAAATTTGATGCCCCTTATGATCTTCAAGAAACTTAGTTTGGAAGCCCCTACCTCGATGAGCATGAGATTATTGATGGATGACCACACGATGAAGAATCCTATGGAGATAATCTATGATGTCCTCGTCAAAGTTGACGAATTCATATTCTCTCAAGACTTTGTGATCCTTGATTGTGAGGTCGACTTCAAAGTCCCAATCATCTTGGGAAGGCCTTTCCTAGCCACTAGGCGAGCCCTGGTGGACATGGAATCAGGCCAACACAAGTTTAGATTGAACAATGAAGAAGTCATCTTCAATATCTATCAGTAAATAAAGCAGTCAGATGAGCTAAAGATGGAGGTTTGAGCCATTGATGAAATTTGAGTAATCAGATGGTCCAAGTCATGCCGTGATAATAAATCAAACGCTACTTGGGAGGCAACCCAAGAAACTATGTCATAGTAGTAGTTTTGTTTTGTTTTTAGTTTTTGGACTTGTAGCTAGTTTGATTTTTGCTTTATGAATGTAATGTGTGGACATTGGACTGGTGACATATAGGGTAACAATGTGTTTTTGCAGATTCTACAGGTGCAAGACCAAGTCAGCCATCTTGGGCTGAAAAGACAAGAAGGAGTAACTCTATGACTGATTATATGGGTCATACATCATTGCATGGCCCATATATCAGCTCGTAGAACATTCCAGTAAGAAAACCTTTGTGCACTCCAGTTCACAAGCCAACTTTACGGTCCGTAGAACAAACTACGGCCCATGAATAGGGTTCATTGACCCTAGGTAAGTTTTCAAATTTTTTGACTAAGTGTTGAAGGGTTCTATGAAACCATTTTATGAGTCATGTTACATTTTATGGCTCATAAATGGGGCCATAAAACCTAATCCCCAAGCTAGGGTCTCAGGCCTCTTACGAAACCATGATCTACGATCTATAGAAAATTCTACAACCCGTAATCAAGGTCTCGTAGGACCAGACCGAGTTCTTACGAACTAACTCGGTCAACATATAAAACAGGATCAAATAAAATTTGACCCCATTTTCCCCATAAAATCCTGAAAATACCCTAATTCCTCATAAAACCCCACCAATCCAACCAAGTTTTTGGCCACCACTACCTATTTTTTGGCAAGCATCACAAGCTAGGTTTTGGCCACTTTTTTAACTCCTCCATCAATTTTACCCTATTTCACATTATTTTTTGTAAGTTCCTGGCTTTACAACCCTAGATTATCAAAATTAGTGTTGATATTGGTTGACACATAATGGGTAAGGTGTCCATGATAAGATTTGGTCCATATTTGGCTTGAACTTTTGCAAATATTCATGAATTAATATGATTGCCTGTGTTGAAGAGTGAAATTGATAGCTGAAATATGTATGGGTGGACGGATTACGTTTAATAAAGTCACATGCCCATGAAATTGAATGAATTTTATTGGTATAATATACATGTGATTACATGAACATGCTTATGCCAATAAAATTGTCAAAATGAGATAACATGCTAAATAAATTTTGATGGGGTTAATTATGAAAAATTGCATGTAGGGATGGGTTGTGCATGAAATTATGTTGGGGTGTGTGCATTTTATCTTTGATACTGATGAAATATTGAAAAAGGATGATATAGAACTCGTATGATGAACCTATAAAAGTTGAAGTGTGGAAGTTCAATTCACGAGGGTTTTTTACGACACGTAGATCAATTAAAGAGTCATACTTACCTCTTGTAGGAAATTTAGAAACCAAAATTTTTGGGATGTCATCATCTGAGACCTTCTACGAGTCGTAGATTGTTCCACAACTCGTACATAGGTCAAGTAAGGGCCTGCCTATTTGAAACCTTATCTGAAGTCTCATCTACAACTTAATTTATGACTCATAGAATCTTCTACGAGTTGTATATGGTATCGTAGATGCAATTCTAGTACCTTAAAATTTTTAGACACTGATTTCATGAGACCTTTATGACTCGTAGATTACTCTACAGCTCGTGAAAGAGCACTATATAACATCTCGCATCTCATGTGTACTAGTACTATGTATATGGGATATGATATGGCTTGATCAAATGAGCATCAATTTCTAGAAATGTTTAAATTTCAGATTAGAGGGCTATATTTACGTCTAACACTTAAGATGAGCGAGTGTATAGAAGTTTTAAGTCAAATTAGGGAGATTGTAGCCTTAAACGGCATGAAAGAAGTGAGGTGCTTGTGGGGCTTAGGAAGCTAGCAGGTGAGTCACCTATGTGCTTAGCTTAGATAGGCTAGGCACAAAGGGATGATTAATCCATCCATAAGTGAACTCACTTGAGGCCCAAAATTTAGTAAAATAGAAAGGAAATGGAGATGAGGCCTAACTCCAAGTATGATAAAGAATAAAGTCCAAGTTAAGGATATAATTTTAGCCCATGCTTTGAAATTATAAATGGAAAATATTGAAAGCCCAAGATGAATCGAAAAAGGGCCCAAGTATATTCACAACCCACTTAACAATTTGGGCCCAAACTAAGTGAAGAGAAAAAATAAAAATGGGCAGCCAAGGCCATTGACTTGGAGCCCCATACGGCCCAAGTGAAAGGGGAAAAATAGTACATTACTCACTTGATAAAATAAGCCTTAAAATAGTGGAGAAATTCAGCCAAAAGTGGCACTTTAAAAGGGGCTAAAAACTAGCTCCTTAAGTCACTTTAACATAGACAAAAATCTAATTTCTTTCAAGTTCTCTCCTTGCTTTCTTTTCACTTTGCAAAGTAGTCAAATAAAAACCTTAGGGTTCTTGAAGAGGACCTGATCCTTGAAGGCTAAGGTAAGTAAAAATACCAATGATTTTAGTATATTTTTCCATGGAAAATAAGAGAGATATGTTGGTTATGTTGTGCTGGAATTTTGGACAACATGTGTTCCAACAATTGCTGCTCACTTTTCTTGATTGTTGAGGGACTTTTCTCTTGTTGGTTGACTTTATTATGAAGGAAAGTTGATTTTCTAACAAGTTGTAGGTCATATATGGTAAAGTAAAGTTGCTGCACTATTTTTGTTTTACTTAAGAATGAGTTTTTGTATGTTATCTTAAATGTGTTGTTAGTCGAAACTTGTAGGTTTCTTAATTGGAGACTGTTTTCTCACGTCCTCCATCTACTTTGGGACTGTTTGGGACTGTTTTAACACTTGTTTTGTGTTGGGATATATACTATTAACCATGAAATATATACTATTAACCATGAGTTTAGATATAGTATTTATTATAGAATAATTGTTTATTCAATTTTAATAAAAGTTTTAATATCTTATAATCGTTTATGTGTCCATTTACTTATATAGTAGATGATTTAGTGTATAGAGTTTTAGCTTTTACACAAAGGATTAAATCGTCGGTTCTTATAAGTATAATATTTTTGTTCACAATCTAAGATGGAAATTGGACAAGCCATCGGTATGATTGTAGCACAAGATTATATACAATTTATCTTGATTATGGGAACGGTGTAGTTCCAACTTCTTGTGCTAGTGCATATTGTATGTATTGAACAGGACCAAGTAGAGATAGTTGTTTTAGACTGACTAATAAAAAA
>JBCEWC010016496.1:0-13083 GCA_038996855.1 Solanum aculeatissimum | reverse complement strand
TTCCTATGGAACCCATGATGGAAACTCTTGATTGAAACTCATGTTCATGTAATGTTTTGACTTGTGATCACAATGTCCCATGTCATGGCTCTTTGAGCATAATGGGTGTTATGCACCACCAAAGGCCTGAAAATGCTTTAAATAATCTTCAAATGAGTCTCCAACCATTCTGAAGTCATCCATGAACACCTCAATAGTATCCTCCATAATATATGAGCAATTAGACAACATGCATCTCTAAAATGTGGTTGGTGCATTACATAATCCAAATGACATTCTTTTAAATATCAAGGTTCCATAAGGACATGTCAATATCATCTTCTCTTAGTCCTCTAGAGCAATAGAAATCTAGTTGTAGCATGAATAGCCTTTGAGAAAATAGTACCAGCCTTTTCCTTCCAAGCGATCTAGCATTTGGTCCATTAATGGTGTGGGGAAGTGATCCTTTTCTATTGATGTATTAAGTTTGAGATAATCCATGTAAACCCTCCATACTATGACTAGTCTCATGGAAATCAACTCATTGTTAGCATTTTGTACCACAGTTATACCTCCCGTTTTTGGAACACATTCGACCAGAATCACCATTCATTATCAACAATCAGATATATCACCCCTATGTCCAACCACTTAATAATTTCCTTTTGCATAACCTCTTAAATGGGTATGTTGAGACGCCTTTGGTGCTTAATGCTTGGCTTATTACGTTTGACTAGTTGAATCTATTGAGTGCACACACCAGGTAGGATGCCAATGATATCTGCAATTGTCCATCCAATATCCTTTTTGAATTTCTTGAGTACTAAGATGTAATGACCCAAAAAAATTTTAACTTTACAATGGTAGGTCAAAGTTAGTGTTGAAATCTTCATGGTTGATTTTGACAGCCATGGGTTGTATTTATGTGGCCGGGTTCAAAAGAATTGTTTTGGTGGAAGGTTGTAAGGCTGTTTAGGTAGCATTGACTTTGATAGGGAATATATTTTGGTGAAAGATGAAATGTGTAGGATATTATATATCAAATCTAAGCTCTTTGAGTTTTCTTCACAATGCAACTAGTTACATTCAATTGGGAGTTTGGATGTGAAAGTTATGGCCTTTGCAGTGAGACTGCCCGTAATTAGAAGTATGTTGGAAAAGGGTTCCGGATTATGGTGTAAGTGGAGGACCATGGACCATTTGGTGGTTCACGGTCCTTGGTAGGTCCCATGGGTTAATCCAGTGTGTCCTTTGGGATTAGGACCAAGCCCTGGACCAAGTGTAGCCTCACGGACCACTTCACGGTCTGTGTGAGCCTTCACAGTCCGTGAAGGGTCCCGTGGGTTAGTCCAGTGAGCTGCCTAGGCTCATGGATGGTTCTTGGACTAAGTATGGTCCCATAGATAGGACCACAACCCGTGAGCTAGTACACAACCACTGGGTGTCCTCCATGGGGCCTTATTTCTCTAAATTCTATCCGTTTCAATAATGGTTAATTCATAATTTGGTTTAATACTATATCCCTTTTGGCCTTTCTATGGTCTCCGAAGACCCCTAAATCAAACTCTAATCCCCTTTTATTCATTCTAACACTCTTCAATCCTCACCAAAATTCTCTCAATCCTCTTGACCTCCATTGATAAAAGTTTGAAGAAATTTGGGGAAAATCATCTTCCTTGCAAATCCATTCAATTCTCTTTGATAATCTCTAGGTATGTGGGTTTGATTCATGGATTACCTTTCATCCATGAAGACCCGATAATCCTCCTCTTCAAATTATGAATGTAAGGTTTACTTAATAATGGGTTCTTTAAATTTTGATGTATTTCATTGCATTGAATGGTGGACTATAGAAATTAGGTGATTTTAATGATGATTTAAGTTTGAATTTTATGAAATGCATGAAAATTCTTGAAGGATAAATGTGCATGTCCTTTTAATGGTTTAATATGCATGGGTAAAGTTCAACATGTTTTGATTTGGAACCATTTCATGAATTAAGTTGAATTATCTATTGAATTATGGTTTAAGGTTTGAATCTCTATTACCCATGCACTTGATTTCTCATTCATGGCATATGCATTGAAGAATGGTTATGATGAAATTCTTGTTAAGGGCATGACCCTCTTGTTATGATATGATATGTTAAGGCTTGTGATCACATAGTCTCTTGTTATGGCTCTTTGAGAATTATGGGTGCTTGCACCATTTTGATATATTATGAAGGCTTGATATGATAAGCTATTTAGATGGGATATTTCTATTGCATTGATATGGACGTGGTTATGGAAATGCTTGTTAGATATTTGCCTATGGTTATGGATTTGATCATGTTTTGGTTTGTATAATGATGCATGGTTTGAAAAGAATGTCAACTCTCCATTTTGAAAAGCTTGCTTGGATATATATATGTATTCCCATGGGATGAGGCTTAGCACTGGGGTATTGGAGTCGGGGTGGACTATCTTCTAGGGTCCATACACATTTCTATCAAACCATTTGCCAACATAGGATATCTCCCTAGATGGGATTGACTTGTTATGTATCCCCTTTTTGAAGGGTTGACTAGGGATCTACCTGCCAAGTAGTCCGAATTCAAGTAGTAGCTCACTCGGGTTCCCTCTGTTGTTGGTTGAGGTCACATCCCCGCTATAATATGATCTTAGGTTGAATTTCAGGCATCATGGCATGGCATATTGTTATGATATACTCCTCTTTTGGCTATGTGCATTTCTTTCGTATCACTTGTCCCCTTGTCATCTCATTTGGTCATACTATATTGTCATATGCATTGCATGACCGTATACTTAGCACATATTTTGTGCTAACCCATACTTTTTATCTAATGTTCTAACCATGTAGGTACCGGTGAGGACTTTTATCTTCCGTTGGATGAGGAGTGACATCCTTAGAGCTATTTGCTTGTGGTAAGCCCTTTTGTTCAAGGGAAATAACTACTCTATATCTTCCTTGTATTGTTTATTTCCTTACTTTATGTATTGAGGGTGAGCTCCAAACTGTGTCGAGGCTCCGTTCTATCTTATTTAGAGGCTATGTTTAACACACTAAAACTCTTGCACGTTGTATTATGTTTTATTGGGATATTATGATTTGTTTATGGAAATGATGTTCCAATTATGCTTATGATTATGTTTATGGGCTTGTGAATGTTGGGAATTTGCTTATGTGGAAAGTCCCCTAACCCGATATGCCCCCATAGATTGAGTCCTACTCACCCGCCCCTTAGATATACTTGTTATGGGCTATGTGATTCATGTTCATCCCATTCCCAGCAACATCCCCATATCTTGAGTCCAAATCCCCATTTCCCCTAGAATTATATGTTATGTGTTTACTTTTTCGTGCTTCCGAACCGATGATATGAGTAATGATGCTATGACGGCTTGATCGAGGGAATTTGGGTTCTCCTTCGCCATGTCACATCTAGACCCCACTTTTGTGTCATGACATGAGATCACCATGTTTGTCTATTCATTAGTAAGATCTACAACAACAACAGGCAAAGTATTGTTAATACCTAAAAAACACATATCTCAGATTGTATGGAAGAGCCTTTAACTCCAACACTGGTGGCTCCCCAATGAATGGTTTAGTAGGTGGTAACTCTCGATTCTGTAAGTACAACTCAAGGTTAGATTGATGTCTAGTAAAATCAAATCCTCCTAGGACCTTTATTGTCTCATCATAGTCTAGAATGTCGTCATTCTTGAAGTTCATCAATATAACTTCCAGGCTTTCCTCAACTAATATCTCTAGTTGCACCTTATAAACACTCTCAATGACAGAGACTACTTTCAAATCATTATTTTTCTTCTTATACTGGAATACATTGAACATGACCTCATCATTACATAGTTTAAACTTGAGTTGAGCTAACTCCATTTCCACTAACTCTCATCCAATGGCTAGAAAGGGCCTTTCAAAGATGATTAGGACCTTGAAATCAACCTCGTAATCAGGAATCATGAAGTCTGTAGGGAATATGAACTTTTTCACTTTGACTAGCATGTTGTATAATATCCCTACGGGCTTATTCACTGTCTTTTCTACCATCAAAAGTTTCATGCTTGTTAGAGTAGGGCCCCCCAAGCTTAACTTCTTGAACACTGCAAGAGGCATTAGATTGATACTGGTGCCTAAATCATGTAGCACCTTTGAAAATAAGGTATATTTGATGGTGCAAGGTATGGTGAATGCTCCAGTGTCCTTTTGTTTCTACACCAAGGAACTTATTGAAATAACACTGTAATGCTGAAGATCTTGGGGCAATGATTAACTCGCTCTCATCATTTTGGTCACAAGGTCTTTCATGAACTTGGCATACCCGGGCAACCTCTCCAATGCTTCAATAACGGGAACGTTGATAGTGAGCTTCCTCAACATAGAGATGAAACGCTAGAACTTACCATCCTACTCCCTTTTCTTGAGTCTTTGAGGGAATGGTGGTAGAGGCCTAGGTGTGTGTAACATCTCTCACGTGCCTTGAAAAAACAATGTTCCCTATAGCGTACTTCTTGAATATCTCAAAATCAGTAAATTATTTCTCAAATACAACTTCATATTCACTTTTAAGGGGGGGGGGGGATTGTGTAGGAAAGGGGTAGTCTTCGATTTTTAGATGATCCATAGAGAAAAATAATTTTTTAGGTGATTCGGGGCTTATCCAAAAAGGTTTGCAACCAGTCCACATCGCGGACTTATTGCCCATTAGTGTAAAAATGGATAAAAATTCATTCCTAGGCCAAAACAGGGAAGAAATTGAATTTCATGTGAAAATGAACTACTATGTAACAAGTCCGCATCACGAACTTGTCACGCTTTAGTTCAAAAAGTTCCTTAATTTTTTGTTTTCACTTGAGGGCAATTGGGTAATAAACCAATGCTTATATAGATGCAATTCCTTTTATTCCCTAGCCATTTTCAGGCCTAAAACACACAAAACCCTCTCAAAACTCTCACCAAAACTTCATCAAATTCTTCATTTTAATCTTAATATTTCAAGAACTACTTTGCATTTCAAGAAAACCAAGTGAAGCCTCATGATCTCCTCAAGTTTTCTTCAAGGAAGACTCAAGTTAAAGGTATGTGGGATTCATTCATGGGGATTCTTCCACCCATTAAGCCAATGCTTCTCCTTTACTAAAATTTCATGATTTTTAAAGTTGAAATCTTTATGGATAAATCTTATTATGCATTGTATACATGATTTGAGTTAGATTCTTCAAGTATTGATTGTTAAGTATGAATATATAATGAAGTATTATTCCATGAGTTTATTTATAACCACTGAAGCTACGCATGTTGTGAATTGTGCAAACTATGAAAGAATCTGTAAATTTTAGTTGGATTTCATGATACCTAAATTGGGGTTTTACTACAATATTGGTGGGCTGATTTGAAAGACATTCAAGTGAATTGATTTTACTTTTTCCCATGTCTTATACTCTTAAATTGCATGGTTTTAAGCATATGTACATGTACCCACCACGTTTTGATCAAGTCATGTGATAAACTTTTATGTTGATGAAAGTCTTATTGTAAGACATGTGAATTGTGAATATTCAAATTATGAAAGGCTATCAAGCATGCTATAAGCTCACAAAACTTTTATGAATGTTAAGAATGATGTGAAGCCCTTAATTTGATTTTAAGAAGCTTTGGTTTGATCAACCACACCATGACATTACTATGGCATTATGATACTTTGCATATTATAGTGATAAGTTTGATTTGAATATTCCTTGGGTTTGTGAACTAGCACTGAGTAGACCTTGGTAGGTAGCCAGTATCCCATAGGTTGTGAATTTCTTGTGACCTGACTAATAGAAAAGGGAGAGTTCCCGTAAGGTGCATGCCACTTAATATCTGAAAAGGGTGGGGTTCCCGTAAGGCTTTCTACATTTTATTATTCGAAAAAGGTGGTGTTTTCATAAGACTCTTATTTTGTAATCTATGTAAAAGAGGGATTTCCTATATGGTGGTTGTGAATCACTTTCCAAAAAGGGGATGTTCCCATAAGGTGAGTGTTTGGTTTACCTTGGCAAAGTAGACCACTTCTTTATTTTGTATGGAGTTAACACCGGGGTTCCAAGTAGTAAATCGCTAGGTTTTAGTTGTTGGTTATGGTCTCTTCCAATCTATGTATGATATGATTTGTGATTTGATTATCCCCATGCATGATTTGACTAAGACATTGATCATTCATGTCATATTGAGCCTATATCTATTCACCATGATTATGCATATTGTGTAATTGTGGATTATATTTCCTTGTTGAATTGCACCCCACATACTTAGTACATTCAAATTACTAACACATACTTTTTGCCTACATAATCTATCCATGTAGGGATCAAATCTCCTATTCATCCTCCTCCTCCACGTGGCTAGCCGGATTCTTTGAGGATTGCTATTGGTGAGTCTTCACTCTAGGGATGATATCTACTTTACTTTCATGCTTTGTTTAGGCTTGTATATTTTTGGATACTTATCTTTTGAGGGTATGCCTGGGAGATGTATTGCCCCCGTTCCATTCGTATTAGAGGTGTCGTTACATATGGAAATGTATGTTTGAGCTTGACTCCTATCATATTTATGTAATTATGGAAGACTTTTCTTAATCCCTTTATCCCTTCTATGTTTGTTGTATGTTTATTGATGAGATGGAAGTCCCAAGTCCTGATAACATCCCCATTGCGTGAGTCATACATACCTGCCTCTTAAACATTATTTATTATGTGATTCATGCAAATCCTCCTCCTTAAAACATCCCCATAGCCTGAGTCCAAAGTCTTGTTTCCCCTAGAATTACTTGTTACATGTTTATTTCTTAATTATGCTTCCACAACCATGGATGTGCAAATGGTATATTAAGAGTATTGTTTGGGTTGCCTTTGGATTACCCATCTGTTGTGTCACGTCTAGGACCTAGGCTTGGGTCGTGACAGTATGGGCTTAAATTTCTTTGGCATCACTACCTCATAGCTCACACCATCCTGACACTAGCATCCATGGTCTTCACATGCTTGTTCTCTACTATTTCCTCACGAACCCTAGCATCATCAATCGGCATTGGTGGGTCAATAGTATTCTTGCCACCTTGTGTAGCCACTGCCATATACTACCCATCATTCTTTGGATTCTGCAATGTGTTGCTTGGCAATGTATCCTTCTGGTACTGGTTCAATTGTGTAGATATCTGACCAAACTGTTACTCTAGATACTTGATGGCTACAAAATGAGACGCAATCTTTTGATTAATGGTTGATATGCTAGATTTCATCTCTTTCAGCATCTGATCCTGAACGTCATCCTTCTTCAATAATCTATCAAATATCCCCTTAATCCTTGAACTACAAGTCTTAGAATCATGATTGTGTGGTAGAACATATGCTTCATTCCTGTACCCATCTCTGCGACCCCAATTGGTATCTCTGTCTTTGCCCCTATTCCTTTTATAGTAGCCTCCTCGCTTGTTATTCCTAAAAGCATTGTTCCTATTAAAGTTTCGACCTTGGGTCCCTTGAACTTGGCGCTAATAGTCCTTGTTGGACCCTTGGGAATTGGTCCAAAAACTTCCCATTTGATCAACCACAAAGCATAAATCCTCCTCATAGTAGGGCTCTTCATACATGGGTGTATGCAGTGGCTGGTGACTCACTGTGTTAACTTTCTCTTGAGTCTGCTTCATCTGCAAACCCACATTGGTACTGATTTGAGCTAGCTCCTGCATCACATCTTCGTTAATCCTAGCTTTCTCTAGATTGGTAGTCACTGCAAAAGAGCTTTTAGTATTGGATTTGTCGCTTGAGCCCCATTAACAATTTGTTTTCCCCGCCTTCTCCAATCGTTCAATTACTGCCGGAGAAGTGCAATCCAAAAATAAGCCTTCCATGATAGTATCAACAATAACTTGGCCATTTTCATCTAAGTCATGATAAAAGATTTCTACCAAGGCATCATCAATGATCTTGTGGTAGAAGACACTCCTCAAGAATTTTGTAAACCTTTCCCAAGTAGTGTTGATAGAATCGCTAAGAAATTATTCAAAGTTGTTGATCTGATCCTTCACCTTTAGCTTCTTTGACTTGGGAAAGAATCTCTTGAAGAAGGCTTTCTGCATTCCAACCCAAGTAGTGATAAATCCTTGTTGAAGTTCATATAACCATAATGTAGCTTCACCCATAAGAAATAATGGGAAGACACAAATCCCAACAACATCCATTGTCATATTTTTATTGCTCATCATACTCTTGCATATGAAGAAAATATTATGTAGATGGTTATGTGGATCCTCTGATGGTAGGCCCATAAACAACCCACTTGACTTAACAAACTTAGTATCCTACGGTAAAGGAGGTAACACAATCGCTCTAATGATATCTATCGCCATAGGGTTAAGCCTATATTGATTCCATTGATGAGCAGTGGCTTGGAGATCCTATGGTTGTGGATTAACATCCTCTAGTGGTGGTGTATCATCGTTCTTGTTCAAATTGCATGCCAGGTTAGCGGCATTGTTTACATTGTTCTGAGCTCTCTTTCAAAGTATTTTCTGGATCTCTAGGTCAAATATAGTCAAAGGAGTTCCTTGACTACGAGTGTTGGGGATATACTACACCTGTATGTTACAAGAAAATAAAAATAACAAAAAAACATAAATCAAAGAAAATAAGGATTAATTTCAAAATCACACTAATTAAACCAGTCTAAAGTCATATTCCCTAGCAATAGCACCAAAATTTTCATATCTCCCAAACTACACGTCCAATTAGAGGATAAGAAGCCTCTGTCAAAATATAGTACCTAAGAAATATTAGGGTCAAATCCTACAAGTTCATCTCATATATAAAGTCCTAGAAGATGATTTCCAAGGGATGCATGTAACAACTCGAAAATTTTCGAAATCTCCTTATGATTGGCATTATATGATGTAATACTGGTCATGGTTGAGTTTTGGTAGCCACGGGTTGAGTTTAAGTGGCCGAATGCAAATTGGGCTAGTTGGTGGCCTAGAGGGACAGTTTCGGCATTGTACTTCAAACAGTCATAACTTTTGATGTGAGATGAATCATATGGGCTACTATATATCAAATTGAATATCTTTGCGTTAGATGTGCAACACAACTAAGGTCACTCAATTTAGAGTTTGGATGAGGGAGATACGACCCAAACAGTGCGACTATCTGAAATTTAGAAGACATTGGAGATAGGCTCAGGAAAATGGCCAAGGACAGGGACACGGGCCGTGAAAAAATGCACGGCTCATCTAGGGTATCGTCAAGTATTCCAGCGAGCTAGGGGTGGCCTGGAACCACCCCTAAGCCAAGTCTAAACCAACGAAGCCTTGAACGACTCATCCACTGTCACGTTAAGTTGCACAGTGGCTAGGCCAAGACTTGGAAATGTTTTAGGGTACTAATTATGGTTTCACGGGACCTCACATGACCAGTTACACCTTAGACAGTCCTTCAAGTGGTTCGTGAAGTGTAACAGAAAGTCCTCCGAGAGTTCGCGTTGGAAAATTGGCTAAGGGAGGCTTGACGGAAGGGGAGACGACTCTTGCACTGTTGAATGGGCACTGTAGCTACCGTTTGACACTATTTAGTTCCAAAATTGTTTATTTTATTAATGTTATTTTCGTGATTTAGCATTCCCTTAAACCCTTTTTTGGTCCCGTAGGGTCTCCTAAACCCCTAAATCATTCCCCAAACCCTCATTCATCCAGTCAAACTCTCCTATACACTCTCTTTAGATTCTAAGACTATCTTAGCTTCTACTGAAGAAAGCTTGTAGAATTCGGGGAAGAAGACGTTGAGTAAGTTTGACTTTGCTTATTGTTAGTGGAATTAAGGTATGTGGGACTTGATTCAAGGATCCTCTTTCATCCTTGAAGATCCTAAAAACCCTAACCCTTTAAATTTGATTTTTAAGTTTTCAATTAGTTATGGGTTCTTCCAATATTATTGTAGATTAGTGTTAGGACTTGAGTGACGTAGATTTTAGATGATTTAAACATGATTTTACACTTGAATTCATGGATGATTTATGAAACCCTAATTGTTCAACGTGAATGTTCAATTTCATGATCCAAATATGCATGGGTAACTTGTATTATGATTTATTAATTGATTTCTACAGGTTTTATGATCTATGGTGTGTCAAATGGTTAAATTAAGTTTGAATTATATTACCCATGATCTTGACATTCATTCATGACATGTGCATGTGTTTCGTTCCTATGGAACCCATGATGGAAACTCTTGATGGAAACTCTTGATTGAAACTCATGTTCATGTAATGTTTATGACTTGTGATCTCAATGTCTCAAGCCATGTCTCTTTGAGCATAATGGGTGTTTTGCACCAACATGTTATGGTGCTTGCTTGCAAGCCCATGTAGATGATTCTTGACAAATGTTTTGACATGACTAATGATGCATGATTTCCAATGAATGTTGTCTCTTGTTTTACATGAAGTATGTATAAGTATATGTACGTATTCTCGTGGAATGAGACTTAGCACTGGGGGAGTAGGTGGCCAAATGGGGTATTTAAAGACCCCGTCTATTCTGTCAAACCATGTGCAACCATGGGTATATAAATCTCTGAAAGGGATTTCATGTCATTTTTATCCCTTGTTTAAGGGTGTCATGGGCTCTACTTGGCACGTAGACCGGATTCGGATTGTGTATCATTCGGGTCACTCATATTGTAGGTTGAGGTTACATCCCCACTATATATTAACCTAGGATTTGCATTTCATAAATCAAGACATGGCATATTGTTATACTATTCTTTGGCTACGTGCAATCCTTTCATATATTGTACCCTTGTCATGTTGCTTGGTCATGCTATACTTGTCATATGCATTTCATGCCCACATACTTAGCGCTTAATTGTGCTAACCCATATTCTTTCCTACATGTTCTAACCATGTAGGGGACGAGGGTGATTTCTGCATTCTCCCGGACGATGCTTGATTCTCTATTGAAGACTTGTTAGTTGTGAGACCTATTGCTCAAGGGCAATAGCCACCATCTATCTACCTTCTTATTTTTATGTATTTACTTTCTTGACTTGAGGGTGAGCCTCAAAGCTTGTCGAGGCTCCGCTCATCTATGTAGAGGCATGTTTGGTCAAATCTTTACTCTTATGCATTTTGGCTTGTATGTTGGATCTCTGCTTATATATATGATGTTAGTTAGCATGTCTCAGGATTATGTTCTCATGTTATGATAATGGCTTGAATGTTATGCATGATGTATGACTATGTGCTACATGCAAGCATGCCTATCCCTTTCCCATATTATCCTCATAGATTGTGTCCCAAGTCACTAAATCCTTGGAGCTTATGTGCTACATGTTTTAGCTTCCACATTTTTTAACCGATGATAAGTGTAATGATGCTATGATGGCTTGATCGAGGGTCTTCGGGTCCTCTTCTGCCATATCACATCTAGGCCCCCTATACGGGTCGTGACAAAGATGGTATAAGAGCCCTAGGTTTATAATGATCCTTGGAGTCCAACATGCCGCGTCTATTAGAGTCTTGGTCATAGGTGTGATGCGCGCCATGCCTATGAACAAGAGGCTATGATGACGTATTAGGAAATTGTCTCACTTCATTTATTCCTTATGTCGTGCCATGGAATCTTGATAATGCCTCTAAACTTGGGTGTTGTCGTTCTTTCAGGAAATGCCTCCAAGCAGAGCTCCCTTTCCACGTCCGGCTCCGGAAGTTGAGAACATGGCTCCTCGGGCACCGGTTTAGGAACAGGTGACCCATGCCGAATTCCATAATGTCGTCTCTATGTTGGCACAAGTGGTGGACAACCAAGCTATGCCCGTCCACTCGCCTCCTATTGCTACTCCAGCCTCAAGAGTGAGGGACTTCACTCATATGAATCCCCCAGAATTCTATGGTTCTAAGGTCGAGGAGGATGCCCAAGAGTTTGTGGATGAGCTCACCAAAGCTTTGTCTATTATGGGTATTAGCTCGGAGGAGAAAGCGGAGTTGGCTCATGGAAAGGGTGGAGGATGCAAAGGTTGATTGGGAGTAGTTCAGACGGCCTTCCTTGATAGGTTATTCCCAATTGAGTTAAAGGAAGCAAAGATGACCGAGTTTATCAACCTCCGTCAAGGCAACATGACCATGAGGGACTATGCCCTCAAGTTCACCAAACTCTCTAAGTATGCTCCTACTTTGGTTTCAGATCCCCGAGCAAGGATGCACAAGTTCATATCGGGTACATCAGATTTGGTTGTTAAGGAGTGTCGTACGAATATGCTTATTAAGGAGATGGACATCTCAAGGATCATGACATATGCCGAACAAATTGAGGGTGAGAAAATGAAGGACAAGAGGGTGCATGAAGCCTAGAGGGCCCGACTTGATGGTGGGTTCCAAGTTGCAAATGTTGGTGGATTTGGGTGTTTCCAACAAGGCCAAGGATCTAATATGAGGTTTTCTAGAGTGCCTCCTCCTAGGGTACAAATGGTTGATGCTACTCGGATTCCTCATTGTGCTCAATGTGGTAGAATTCACTTGGGGGTTTGTAGAATAGCTACGGGTGCACGTTTTGGGTGTGGTAGTAAGGACCACAAGATCTCGGAATGCCCAAAGAATGTGAACAAAGCTCCAATTGCTCCCGATAGTCAAGAGCCACCAAAGGCTCCGGTTGGAGGTGCTCTAAGGGTCAACCGGTTTTATGCTCTCCATGCCCGCCAAGATCTGGAAGAAGCTTCGGATGTCGTCACGGGTATACTAAAAATCATTAATTTTGATGCATATGCTTTACTTGATCTGGGTGCAAATTTATCTTTTGTTACTCCATTGTTGGCTACTAAGTTTGATGTGTGCCCCAAACATTTGAGAGAGCCTTATTCAGTGTATACTCCGGTGGGTGAGTCTATTGTGGCCCGGAAAGTTTATAGAGGGTGTCCCGTGTCGGTTTTGCATAAAATGTTTATGGGTGATCTTGTTGAGCTTGAAATGTATGATTGTGATGTTATACTTAGGATGGATTGGTTGCATGCATCTTATGCTTCTATTGATTGTAGAACTAGACGGGTTAAGTTTCAA
>JBCEWC010016495.1:0-13084 GCA_038996855.1 Solanum aculeatissimum | reverse complement strand
TCTTGCACAAACTATTACCAGTAAATTACTTGCTTCATCCTATTTCTTTTTGTTTCTCTTCTTCTAGTTACTATCAGATAGTCTTACTCAGTTCTAACAACTATGAAACAGTATATCAAAGTTGTTCCCAAACTTACTAAACCAAACAACAAACTAAGGTGAAAAAGTACTTGACAAGGCAAGTAAATTGCTTCAGCATTAGCCCCATGGCCTTGACATAACCCCCAAGCTATTAAGAAAAGTTCACATCTCATCTTATTCTTCCTTAAATGATTAAGGACTTGTTGTCTTGCCAAGCTAGCAGGCAACAAGATTATGTAATTCTTCTAACTTGAGGACTTTGTGATACACTTGTTTGCGATATGGTCTGAGCTCATGATTGCCCCAACAACAGGCGTTGGCACAGGGAGCTGTGATGGCAAGGCAGAGATGAAGTCTACCAAATCATTTAGATTCTTTTGTGAAGTACCATCAATCTGCATACCAACAACTATGATTTGTTTCACGTCTGCTACTCTTTTCTTCAAATCTTCGCCTTCTTCACTCAACATGAGTTTTCTTATTGTTTTCTCTATGATCGTTCTCTCGATAACCTCCAATTCAAACCCAACCTTGTATACTTGACTCAGATACCTTGCGTTCACTAGTTGGTCTGCAAAAATTGGCCTGCATATCATAGGGGCTTCCTCCAAAATACTTTCAAGCGTAGAGTTCCAACCACAATGAGTGAAAAAGCCTGCTACTGCGGGATATGCAAGCACCTGTTTTTGTGGCACCCATTTCTCTATCCGTCCTCTTTCTCCTACCATCTCCTCAAAACCATCAGGCAGTGCCTCAGCACATTGAGAGCCACAGACAGAGCCTGGTCGAATAACCCACAAGATCGGTTGCTCACTATTAGCTAATCCCCAAGCAGTCTCAACTAGCTCTTTGTCATCAATACTCACTAGGCTACTGATGCTGACATAGAGAACAGAGTTAGGAGCTTGTCTGTCGAGCCACTCAATGCAGCTGCTGTCTTCTTCTCGTATGCTAGTCGATGAGGTCATAGGCGCCATTTTGTGAAAAGGGCCTATTGGAAAGAGGGGTACCTTGTAATGTTCCTTGAAGGCGTAACAACAATGAACTCTCCAAGTCTTGCTTTGTGTTCATAATAGTCGCGACATATGATCCTTTATCGGTTATTGCTATGCCGAAGTTAAGTACCAGTTCTGAAACTGTATTGATGACAGAAATTGGTATATCCTTAAACCTCAAGGGATGAAGATCCGGTAATGGATCCAGCAACTGAGAATCTGGAAATGCAATGAGTAATCAATGCAAACTTAGCTAAAGATAGAGTACAATGGATGAAAAAGATTATAGACTATACCAATTAGTACATAAAATTAAAAGGTAATTTGGTTAAAGAGCGAAGTATCAAAACACACCTAAACTATCTCACTTTTTAAAGTTTCATATCTAAACTATTGGGAGTGTGAGTTCTACGCCTAAACAACCACTCATTAGTTTGAGAAACACACTTCTCTATTTTGTTACTAAAATATTTTTCCTTATCCAACTCCACCAGGGCCGTCTCAATAAATTTTGGAGCCTAAAGCCAAACTTTGTAGGGAGACTTTATTTTATTTTAAATAAAAAAGAGAGACTAGTACACAACATCAAGAGAATGTTTTTTTTAATTTTTTTTTTTTAATGTAGTAATACTTTAATCTTTAACTTTTAAAAAATACTAAATAATTTATATATTTGATTTTTGTCAAGATGAAATATTTTATCCATGTGGAGTGTAATGTGGCAAGATTTTTTAAAAATAAAAGAGAGAATGTATTCCACACACTATTGAGTCGTGTTTCTCAAACTATTGAGTGATAGTTTAGGTATAAAACTCAGATTCCTAATAATTTAGATATGGAACTCAAAAAAGAGAGAATAATTTATCTGTGTTTTTAACACTTCACTCTTGATTACACTATCCTTGTTTATTACTTCATCTCAACTTAATATTACTTGTTTTTGACTGAAGCATAGTTATTGTTATCCCCAGAGGATGTGTTTGTTGTCATACCTTTAAAAGGAAAATATTTTTCTGGTTGCTGTAAAATTGTGATCATAGAGTGCAAATATGCAGCATTGTAAATGCGCAGGACAATGCTTGGAATCCTCAGCTGAGTGGCTACTTCATCGAAGAAGAACATGTTGTTGTCATAAATGATACAAACTAGCTGATCACCTTCCTCTTCCTGATCCATCATCCTAACGAGGCAGTTTCTCAAGGGCGCCTTGCAGTTCTCATTCATACAACATATATTCTCTTTGCTCGGGAATGAGAGGTCGATTCCCTTTAATCCGTCATCCATAGAATGGAAGACGAATTCACGATGATTGGAATAATTCGGAGCATTGTGTTGAGTATGTGCAACTATGATAGAAAAGCCTTGTGAATGAAGGATACTTCCAAGTTGTAGCATTGGTGTTAAATGTCCTTGGAGTAGGAATGGCACTAGTTTTACACTCTGTTTTCTTTTAATTTTCATCTTTGATTTCAAGGGTTTATTGGTTGTGTTCTTGAAGGAAGTTTATATATAGCTCTCAAACTTTGCAACTCTGAGGAGCAGGGACGGACCTACTCCTAAAGTCTGCATCAGATGACGAGTCGATGCAAAAACTTTCTCTTTATTGGCGTCCGATAGGTTGGTTATTAAAGGACATCAATCCCAAATTAAATTGGATATTGCTATACTAATATTTTAAGTAATTCACAAATAATACTTGAGTCGTGCTGATCGAGATTAAGCAAGTGTTCCTTCATTAAATTAAATTAAAAATAAAAAAATCAGCAAAATTAATTAATATTACCAGTAAACTATTAAGGAAAAAATAAAAGCCAATATAAAAGAAGGTAATTAAATTAGAAAGAAAAAAAAAACAGAAAAAGAACGTGAGGAGAGTAAGTGAGAAAGAGACTACAAAACAAGTATATTGGATGTCTTTTGTCGAGTAAAAATTGATGCTTATTTATTGGCCAAAAGGTGTGATATTCTCTTGACAAGTGTCAAATTAATGTGGTAATAGAATGGGATGCTATTACCAAGTATATTATTATTTTAATATTTCTCCAAGTAATACCATAAACATGACCTACAAAATTAATGGTGAAATATAATATTTTTATGAATTAATAATTTTTTATTGTAAGGCAAAGAGTTTATCACATTTTGACCATCATAATTTTGCCATTCAACATGTTTCTGTGTCAATAGATTATGCTTGTGTCTGATTATTCATGAGAATTCTAAAGACTAACGTCAATCTCAAAGGAGCGGTCTCACTCCACTTCTCGTATATATAGAAGAATTCATCAAGTTTATATTGCTTTAAATACGTCATTCTTACGACACTCCTCCTCATGCTGCCATTATTAGTTAAAATTAATAAATTGTTAAGAGAATATTATTTTTTAAAATAAATTTAAAAATAAAATAAATTAATTAAAATACAAGAATAATATTTTTCTTTCAAAGGCACTTCTCCTCATGCTGCCATTATTATCATAAATGGGCACAGGGCAAGTATTGCGTAATTAACAACATATTTAAATTTAAATTTAAATTTGTAGATGTTGAAGCTATGCAAATAAAAGGAAGCTAGGTGGTTAATTTAACAACTATCCTGTACTAGTCAGTTAGTTAGCCAGCTGTCACTATCTTGTATCAGTTAGTTAGTTAGCCGACTGGCAGTGTAGTTGTTAGTTAGCTACTAAGATAGATTAAGAAGTGTTAGTAGATTTCAATAACTTTGAAAGTCTATAAATAGCAGTAGAGTAGAAGAAGTTTTTTTTTCTTTGAACAATATATTTTTCTCCTATTCAATTCAATGAAACAGTAGCTTCAGTTCCTCTCTTCTTCCTCTTCTTTCAAAGCTCCCATTAATGTAGTTTCTCAACATGGTATCAGAGCACAAACTTGTCTGATCCAATTATATAGTAGGATCTGGGGATTTCTTGTCACTGTACGAAGTTTAGAAGAAATTGTTACTGAAATTAGGGTTTAGAATTTCTCAAATCCAGAGAAACTGCATCAATTCTGTGTTTCAAGCTCAAACCTCACAAATTCACATCATTCGAGCAAAACAATGTCAACCTCTGAAGGAACTGGAAACAACAATAGTGACATTGTAGCCGGAAATTCCAATGCTATAGTCTTAGCTTGGATAATGAATATTGTGTCTAAGGATCTGCTTAGTTCTGTCATCTATGGATCTGATGCTCATAAAGTGTGGGAAGATCTCAATGAGAGGTTTGACAAAGTAAATGCTTCTAGAGCATTCTACTTGTACAAAAATAGCTTCACTTTCTCAAGGTACCAATTCTGTATCTGTCTATTACTCTAGGCTAAGAGAACTTTGGGATGAACTTGATAATTTCATGCCTCCTCCATCTTGTTCATGTCCTGAATCTAGGACATATAGTCAGCATTCTCAGTTGCAAAAGTTGTGGCAATTTCTTATGGGACTGAATGAGTCTTATACTCATGCCAGAAGTCAAGTATTGATGGATGTACCTTTACCTAGTATCAATCATGCATATGCCATAATTTTGAATGTTGAAAGTCAGAGAACCAATGGAGTGAATTCTACTGAAGGGAACTTAGATCCAACTGCTTTGTTAAGCAGCAAAGGGCATCCAACCTTTTCAAGAGGCACCAACAATGGATATCGGACTCACTCAGGAGGCTCTAGAGCAGGATATCAGAACAATATCCCAGGCTATAATGGCACCAATTACAAACCTAGGGGAAGCTTTGTTGAACAAAGAAACAACTATGGAAACTCTAATCTCTACTGTGACTGTTGTCACTGGAAAAGTCATACTAGAGAAATCTGTTATAAACTTCATGGTTATCCAAATAGGAAGAAGAAGAATGGAGACTGTCAAAATCATGCCAACAATGTTACTACATTTGGTGTGAATCATGTTGAATCACAGACCCAAAGAGGACCAACTAAAATAATTTTACTGCCACTATCTCTACTACTACTACTACTGCTTCAAATAATGCTCATAATAATTGTTCATCTAACCATGTAAATTCAGATTCCAGCACTTGTTTGTGGTATAAGAGACTTGGTCATGTTCCCCTCAAGGTTCTAAGAAGCATAAGTAGCTTAAGTACTATGACTTTTCAAGATCATACATGTACTGTTTGTCCTATTGCAAAACAATCAAGATTACCATTTCCTTTGAGTAATTCAGTATCACTCTGTGCCTTTAATATTGTGCATGCTGATGTGTGGGGGGCCTTACAGAGTGCCTACTCATGATGGTAAGAGATTTTTTATGACTCTAGTGGATGACTTCTCAAGATTTACATGGATCTTTTTGTTAACAAACAAGTATGACTCAATAGTGATTCTGAGGGATTTTATTATAATGGTAAAGAACCAGTTCAATCTATCTATTAAGTGTTTTAGAACAGATAATGGCACTGAGTTTTGTAACTCTCAAATTCATAGCTTGTTTAGAGAATATGGTATTGATCACCAAAGTTCATGTGTCTACACCTCTCAACAAAATGGTGCAGTTGAAAAGAGACACAGGTACATTCTTGACATGGCTAGAGTACTTAGATTTTAGGGGCATGTTCCACTAAAATTTTGGGGAGATATGTATCCACAACAGTGTATATCCTAAATGGACTGCCATCTTTAGTGTTATATGGGCAATCTCCTTTTGAAAAACTATACAACAAAATCCCTTCCTTGCTTCATTTTAGAGTGTTTGGATCCCTATGTTATGCTACAAATGTGAGCAAGAATGATAAATTTATTCCTAGAGCCTATCCTGCAGTATTTCTGGGCTATTTCTCTTCCAAAAAGGGATATGTATTGCTTAATCTAATTTCTAATCACATGTTTTTAAGTAGAGATATGGTGTTTAAAGAGGATATCTATCATTTAAAAAATTTAGCTACTGCACCATCTCCTCTATTTCCTATACTTGATCTTTCTCCTTCTGATGAGTTCATAACATCACCTACTCTCAATCCCATATCTGATTCTATACCTTTCCTATCTCCCCCTATTGTTCCTGCACCTACACTTGCAATTCCTTCATTATCTCCACAACCACCCACTCTAGTATAAATGCTAAGACAGTCTTCTAGACTATCTAGACCCCTACTATGGCTTACAGATTATGTAGTACCCTCCAAATCTGCTCACAGTTGTACCTACCCTATTTCTCAGTATATATCCTATGATAGACTATCCCCCATATACAAAACATGTCTTGCTGCCTACTCAGCTGTATGTGAACCTTCCACTTTTCAAAAAGCTTATCATGATCCTAAGTGGATTACAACAATGAATGATGAAATAAGAGCCTTAGCTGAAAATTAGACTTGGTTTATAGTCCCTCTTCCTCCGGATAAAGTTCCTATTGGATGTAAATGGGTGTTTAAAGTGAAGTACAAATCTGATGGTCAGGTTGAGAGGTACAAAGCCAGATTAGTTGCAAAGGGGTTTAATCAACAAGCTGGTCTTGATTATTCTGAGACCTTTTCTCTTGTGGCAAAGATGGTTACTGTAATATCTATTGTGGCCTTAGCAGCTTCCTCTAGTTGATATATATTTTAAATGGATGTTCACAATGCATTCCTGCAAGGTGACCTCGTAGAAGATGTTTATATGAAAAATTTCAGATGGTTTTGCAAACCAGGGGGAGAATCAGATGGTCTGCAAATTACACAATCATTATATAGATTAAAATAAGCACCAAGACAATGGAATTTAAAGCTTACTGAAGCACTACTTGCTATGGGGTTTGTTCAGTCTCACTATGACTATTCATTGTTTACATAAAAGGTTGGGAAAGATCTGATTGTTATCCTGGTATATGTTGATGACCTCTTGGTCACTGATTCCAACCTTACACTTATCCAACAAACCAGGAAAGATCTACAAATAAAGTTTAAAATGAAAGATTTGGGAGAGTTAAAGTATTTTCTAGGCATAGAGTTTTTCAGGTCCAAGGATGGAATCATTATGTGTCAACAAAAATATGCCTTAGAATTAGTCTCAGAAATGGGACTGTTTGGAAGTAAACCGGTCTCTACTCCACTAGAATTCAACCATAAGCTTACCTCCATTGACTATGACAGAAGCATCAATGCAAACAGTTCTGACAAACTACTTGGGAGATTGTGGGAAGTATCAAAGATTGGTGGGAAGATTATTATACCTGACCATGACTAGTCCAAACATTTCCTTTGTAGTTCAACTACTCAGTCAGTTCGTACACTCACCTAAAGAATCTCACATGGATGCAACTCTCAGAGTAGTAAGATATGTCAAAGGAACAACAGGCCTAGGCCTTTTCATGCCCAGTAAAACTACTACAAATCTAGTGGCACACTATGACTCAGATTGAGGTGGTTGTGCAGGGACCAAAAGGTCTATCACTGGTTATGTAGTAAAGTCTGGTGAAGCTCTGATCTTCTGAAAGTCTAAGAAACAAAGTACTGTGTCAAGGAGCTCTGTAGAAGCAGAATTTAGAAGCATGGCAATAATAGTAGCTGAGCTGGTTTGGCTAAAAGGACTATTTTCATAATTGGGAATTGAGATAACTTTGCCTATACAATTGTTCTGTGACAATGAAACTGCTATACAGATTGCGGCTCATCCTATATTTCATGAAAGAACAAAGCATATTGACATTGATTGCCGTTTTGTACGGAAAAAGATACTTGAAGGTTTGGTTCAAACTATAGGTACTAAGGAACAACAAGTTGACCTATTAACAAAGGGTCTCTGCAAACCACAACATGACATTCTGGTTGACAAGCTGAGAATGAAAAATATATTTCAATCCTCAGCTTGAGGGAGAGTGTTGAAGCTATGCAAACAAAAGGAAGCTAGGTGGTTAATTTAACAACTATCCCGTACTAGTCAGTTAGTTAGCCATCTGCCACTATCTTGTATCAGTTAGTTAGTTAGCCAGCTGGCAGTGTAATTGTTAGTTAGCTACTAAGATAGGTTAGAAAGTGTTAGTAGATTTCAATAACTTTGAAAGTCTATAAATAGCAGTAGAGTAGAAGAAGTTTTTTTTTCTCTGAACAATATATTTTTTCTCCTCTTCAATTCAATGAAACAGTAGCTTCAATTCCTCTCTTCTTCCTCTTCTTTCAAAGCTCCCATTAATGGAGTTTCTCAACAGTAGAGATTACTGTGGAAACTATATATTGATCGGTCCAATTCGATTTTGAAGTTTATCAATTTGACTTATCGGTTATCGATTTGTACATATGATAAATCGTTATAAAACCATTAAAATATTGACTTATCGATTATTGATTTGACTTATCGGTTATCGGTTTGTAAATATGCTAAACCGTTATAGAACCATTAAGATATGGACTTATAAATTATTGATTGTTATCGGTTCGGTTATCGGTTTAACCGTTAAGATTGACAAACAAATTTCTTTATTGAAAATTACTGAGAAATAAGGTGACAAATCAAATGAACCATATACATAAGTTGACAAATTGCATTTTGCTCAAAATCAAACACTATTAAATTGTAGAATAACTGAGAATTTGAGACAGTAAAAGATAAAAGTATGAAACTATCAAGGACTTTATATATGTATCAAATAGTATAAATATAATTATTTAATTTATTATCGGGTTATTGATTAACCCGTTAAGAAAAAACCTAAAACCATTAAGAACCGATAACTCAATAATAAATTTTTTTTAACCATTATCAAAACTGCTAAACCAATAACCTGTTATCAATAAATCAATAACTTTTTTTCGATTCGAATAATCGGATTTGGCTCGATTTTGAACCGCCAGGGTGAAAACCGACAAAACATCAATTCTTTAGAATATAATAAGTACAAAAATAGAATCTTTTAGTGTATATAATAAGGTGGTAATTAAAGGTGAACAATACCGAACCCATTAATGTGACTACATATTATTTTATTGGTATGCATATAAGGAGGAAGAAATTAATTAATCAATCATCAATTAGTGCCATGGAGTCGGCTGTTTCTAGAATTTCAAATTGGGATTTTAAATTTTTTAAAAATATAAAAATTGATTTATAAATTTATATTTTTTGTATAAATAAAAATATTATTATTTGAAATTATACAAAAGAAGAAGAAGCTCATATTCATAATAAAAATATTGTTCGTATCATGTGACATTATAACAAAAATATTTTTTGTTGGTACAAATTAAAAAATTACAAATTACAATTGAAAAAGTAAAGTGAAAAAAATAAAATCTCTTCAGGCTGAAACATGTATATCTCACTTTCTTCAAGGAGATTCAAGCACACTGCATCAATAGTAATCATCTTGATTTATCCCCTCCAGAATACAACAATCTAATCATAAAGTATGATTCAATAAACTCTGGACAAAAATTAAGTCCAGAGCTCTACAAAAAAGAACACCTCCTTCCAACTAATAAGAATTTCTGTTTTACTACTCCCTCCCTCCCATTTTTGGGTACCCTTTGACTGACATTGCATTTTGACTTTATAAAATTTAATAAAAGAAAATGATTAGATCTTTCTTGTGTAAAAAAGACAAAACTAATAATTTTCTTTGTAAAGAGTTAAAAAGACCATTGCACCACCTGGAGGTTTGGCGCCAGAAATATTTATTTTATTAATAATTAGAGAAATCAAAGTACACCTAAATATCTAGTATCTGCGGTGTTATATTATTTGTCGTTATATTATACATAAATACTTTTGGACCAATATTTTTTTTACTAACTCAAAACTAAAAAATAGGTAAGAAAACTACTTATTTTTCATTAAAAAAAATAATTTTCTTAAAAAAAATAATTTTCTAGGAAGAAATTTTCCGTGGAGAACATTTTCTTTCATATATCAAATACAACCATTGTTGTATACTAACGTTTGATATTTTCAAGCATTTGCCCTATGGACTTGTTGCCAAGCGAGCTGGCAACAAGATCATGTAATTCTTCTAACAATTGAGAACTCTATAATAAACTAATTGCTTGAGCTCACGATTGACCCAACAACAGGCGTTGGTGAAGGGAGCCGTGATGGCAAGGCAGAGATGAAGTCTACCAAATCATTCAGATTCTTTTGTGAAGTACCATCAATCTGCATAGCAGCAACTATGTTTAGTTTCATGTCTACTACTCTTCTCTTCGCTTCTTTGCCCTCTTCACTTAACATGAGTTTTCTTATTGTTTTCTCTATGACTCTTCCTTCGATAACCTCCAATTCAAACCCAACCTTGTAAATTTGGCTCACATACCTTGCGTTCACTGGTTGGTCAGCTACAAATGGCCTGCATATCATAGGGACTTCTTCACAAATACATTCAAGCATAGAATTCCAACCACAGTGAGTGAAAAAGCCTGCTACCGCGGGATGTGCAAGCACCTGTTTTTGTGGCGCCCATTTCACCATCCGTCCTCTTTCTCCTACCATTTCCTCAAAACCATCAGGCAGTTCCTCAGCACATTGAAAGTCAGAGACAGAGCCCGGTCGAATAACCCATAAGAACGATTGATCACTACTAGCTAATCCCCAAGCAGTCTCAATTAGCTCTTTGTCATCGATCCTCATGAGGCTACCCAAGCTGACATAGAGAACAGAGTTAGGAGCTAGTTTGTCGAGCCACTCAATGCAGCTGTTGTCTTCTTCACGTATGCTAGTCGATGAGGCCATAGGCGCCATTTTGTTAAAAGGACCTATTGGAAAGGAGGGTACCTTGTAATGTTCCTGAAGGCGTAACAACAATGAACTCTCCAAGTCTTGCATCGTGTTCATAATAGCCGCGACAGATGAACCTACATCGCTCATTGCTCTAGTGAAGTCTAGTAGAGGTGCTGGAACTGTATTTTGTTATCCCCATATAGTATTAGCAATGGAAAAGACATAATTTAAAACACGTTCAACAATCTGAGTCCACAAAATTCACTGTGTGTCCATTATTTCCTCCCAGGATAAAATAGATTAGCAATTACAAAGTAGCGGTACATCAAACTCAGTAATTTTCAGCGAACTCAAGAACCAACAATGACTTCACACAGACTCGAATTTTGTAAGAAAATATATGCAAAAGAAGATAAAATTTTCGATGTTTGAAAAATATAGGACGGGTCTCCATTTATAGGGAGTATTGGGTGTGAATTTGCCTGTTCAGACTCATCTATTCAGAATAGGCATGGTGTCGTTTGGGAATGAATGTGTCTGTTCTAAGAAATTTTAGGCGCGAAAATTAAAAGTTTGTTAAATTACAGATATCAGAAAAGGAAGATTGATTAATAAATTTTGTCCAAAAAATATATCAATCAATCACATCATTTGCCAAAGCCAAAGCCAAAGCCAAAGCCAAAGCCGAAGCCGTAGCCGAAGCCGAGCGACGACGATGACGACGGTGCGAGGGGGTCCCCTTTACTTGACTCTTTAAGAGTTAGAGGAAGTGTTTGACACCACTTTTCCTCTATTTTTTAGATGAGGAGAAATGACTTTTCATTTCCCTTTACTTAGTTCCCCACATTTTTACTTTGTCTTTCCATCTTCATATCAGTTTGATGATGTTGATGAGGTTGAGAAGAAACACAAGTCATCTTTCTTTAATTGGTTTTATTTTTCGATTAATATCGGTGCTCTGGTTGCTTCTCCTGTGCTGGTTTGGATACAAGATAATGTGGGCTGGGGATGGGGTTTTGGAATTCCAGCAGTGACCATGGGCATTGCTGTTGTAAGCTTCTTTTCTGGTACCCGATTATATCGTAACCAGAAACCTGGAGGGAGCCCTCTGACACGCATATGTCAAGTTCTGGTTGTATCCTTGAGAAAATTTAAAGTTAGTGTGCCTGAAGAAAAGTCTCTCTTGTATGAGACCACAGACGTAGAGTCTGCATTCATGGGGAGTCGCGAGCTTGGGTGCGAATAAGTCTGTTCAGAACATACTTATGGCATGAGGGGTCCCCTTTACTTGACTCTTTAAGAGTTGGAGAAAGTGTTTCCTGCATTCAATGTTCTAGTGATTCTTTACTGGACTTAGAAACATGTACACGGTGTACTAAACTTATTGGACCATTGTCTTAAGCTGTCCACATAGCCTGATGTCAAATTGTATCAACTTTCTTTTCATTTTTAATAGTTTTTACTGTTTGCCATATGGTAAATGATGAAATTAATGATTTACACACTGATGAAATGATGCAGTTTCTTTGACAAGGCAGCAGTGCAGACAGAATCTGACCATACGAAAGGCAATATAGACTCGTGGAGACTCTGCACTGTGACCCAAGTTGAGGAGCTCAAATCCATTATTGTCCCAGTTGCTAGGAAAATTACAGGCCACAAGAATGGCTTAACACAACTCTTGGGAAAAACGACAATTTTTCCCTTCCCCAGGTTTATTTTCAAGTAGAAAAATAACAGAGATATTTAAAGAGAATAATGACACAAAGATTTAACGTGAAAAACTCCCAAATTGGAGAAAAAACCACTGGCCACCGGAAAAATATTCAATATATGGAAATTATTACACCATACAATACATAAATATTTCTCCTGACACCCTCCAGTTCCTAAAATATTATTCTCAGAGAGATCTCTCAAGAGAGTTAACTTTAAAACCCCTCAAACAATACAAGAAAGGAACTACGTTTTTGTTTCTATGACTCTGTTCCTCTAAACCAAAGAGCAAATCTCTCCTTAAATAGGCAAAAGCCTTCGGCCATAGTCATGTGAAAATGACTTCCGTCAAACCATGTGAATGTGCAAGAGTTATGTGTACAAAATTCTCTCCATGTGAACACAAAACAAGGCTGCACAAAAAGTCTCCTCAATCAAAGAAAGTTTGCTGCCCCAATTCATTTGCATTCACATCTTTTTTTTTCAAATATGAACTAACAAATCTCCACCTTTGAAAAAATAAAAAAATAAAAAATCACCCGTTGGCTATTTTTGTTGTCCAGCTACACATAGCAGAGTCAATTTCTCCACCTGACTCTAACCTTAGCCAACCATGCGTAGCTACAACCTTCACATTGTCTGCTACCGACAA